>OY829914.1:123702194-123739319 GCA_963691935.1 Nephrotoma guestfalica
AGGCTAACTTTAAAGGTCAATATTATTATATTTTTTTTCTTTCTTGTAATATCTGTCTTTTATGTTGTTTTATTAAATAAATAATTAATCTAGTTAAAAAAATAATGTTATTCAAAAATTTGTTTAAATATATATCTTAAAATGTACCTTCAAATACATCGACCATTAACCGTTAAATAACGAACGCACCCAAAATATATATGTTATTTTTATATAGAGAGAATAACTTGGACAATTTTTTACCAACATTATAAAAATTCAAAGTTGGCCTAAAGTTGTCCGGGTTTTATTTCAGAAAACTTCTTAGGGGAACATGTTGAACTATGACACTCCATAAACAGTGACACAATCAAAATTTCTCTTTCCACGTTACCTTTTTATTACAATTAATGTAATTTTGGAGAGTTTTTTTTTCTCTTGAATCTATTTCAGTTTGTTTGTGGTTTTAATGGACGCAAGACGTGTTAGACATGTGCACGTGAAATTTTAATACCCTTTTCTTTTTTTTGGTAAACTGATTTTTGTGTATTAGGTCGAAAAAAACCACGTAAGTATAAATGCATTACATTTCTCTAATAGTACATTAAGTGATATTTCAAAAGTGTGTGTTAATTTTTTTGTTGTACTAACAGTAATTAACCTATTTAATAAAAAGTAGTCCATTGTGCATGTCAAACAGTGACACAAATCTGATTATTATACAGTGGCCCAGTGTGTCACTGTTTAACATATGTTTCACTGTTTGTGTATGTGATTAAGAAGCAAAAAATTAATTTATTACCGTTTATTACCGTAAAACTTACATTTTAACAGATTACTTCAACTAACATGACTGATCACTTTCCCTTTGGGAAATTAGCCGCACATGCTGTGACGGAAGCAATAAATTTGGTTGAAAATGGATTAAGTATTCGCAAAGCAGCTCTTCAAAAAGGTTTGGCATTAGGTTTGGCAAAACCTTATCACAGTATATTAAGAAGTATTCAACGAATAAAGAAGCGAAACTGATACCAAATTGTTCGGTAAACAAAATATTTACTTCTAAAGAAGAAAAAATGCTTGTGGATTATATAGTTAATTGCTCAAAAATGTTTTACGGTTTGTCTGTAATGGACTTCCGCAAATGAGCTTACGAAACCGCAGTGATAAACAAGACGCGTGTAACCAAAAACTGGACCGACAATAAACTAGCCGGAGTTGAGTGAATTCATTGTTTCAGGAAGCGTCACATATCGATTTCGCTTCGTACTCCAGATGCGAGTAGCGTAAGTCGCGCCACGTCTTTTAATAAGCCTAGCGTAAAATTGTTTTTTGAAAACTTGTGGACGGTTTTAAAAAGATCTGAAACATGTTTTATGGGCGGAAGTCGTATATATAATTTGGATGAAACCAGCGGGTAAAAACCGAAAAAAGTTTTGGCAAAAAGAGGTGCCAAGCAAGTAAGCAAGGTGACTAGTGCATTGCAGGGGACTTTGGTCACAACATGGTGTATAATAAACACTTAATAAACACATTATACCACTTGTTTATAATTTCGCAAAAAACTTTTTAAAAAAAATTGTTAAAAATGTTTAAAAAATTATTCTATCGATTTCGACTTGTTAGGTCATCATCAGGAGTATCTACTGATTTGCAAAAATAAAAATTTAGTTATATATAGTAGAAATAAGCAAAAGGAAATAAAAGGAGGGACAAATAATAGGCAATAAAAATTAATGTATTGATCGTTCCAACCAGCTGTTGTTTACACGGAAAAATTACTAATAAAAAAGGGTGTGGAATAACAGGTGAGCGATTAGTCATCGGCTGAGTAACAAAATTCAAGGTATATTGAAGTACATTTAATTAGCCGACGTATTTGTCATATTATTAAGAGCATGAGAATAGAACAGGGCGGGATCCGTAATTGGTGAGAAACGGATTTCTCTCTGTTCGTTAAGAATATTTTGGTTAAGGAATATGGATTTTCGAATTTCGTAAGATTCTAAGGTATCTAAACGTCTGCTTTTGGATTGTATATGTAGTATGTCTAAATTGTTTACGCTAACTGTATGATTTTCTAAAGTTAAATGATTATGGAATGTTGATTCATTGCAACCAGATAAATGTTCTTTACCTCTAACTCCAAAATTGCGCCCAGTCTATCCAATATAGGAGAATCTACAATCATTGCAATTAATCCTATAAACACCAGACTTGGAAAGGCGATCAACTCTAGGTTTTTTGTTAAAACCCATTTTCTTTATTGTGTTATTATTATAAAAGCTGTATAATAAATGCGACTGTTTAATATTTACCACCCGTAATGGTTTTTCCTAGAATCAATTTTAAAGATCACATGCTGATTGGCGCTCCTGCTGGAACCTTAGGGTTAGCTACACCATCAAGATGGATGAACTCACAACTTTTCATAGAAGTAATACAAAATTTTTGTAAATATACATCAAGTTCTAAAGTAAATCCGTCGCTTTTGATATTTGATAATCATGAGAGCCACTAAAGCATTGATTCGAATTGAATTGAATTGAATTGAATTTATTTATTTTTTTACCAACAGTATTAATTTACATCTGGTATTTTTAAAATTAGGTTTATTTATATAAATGAAATTTGAATAAAAAAAGTTTTTAGAATTCTTTTAAATTCATCTCTGGACAAATTAAAATCGAACACGGTAGATACATTATTAAATGCACGGCTAGAATTACAAACCGGGTCCGACATACCAAAATTAGACCCATGGAAGTGCAGATTAATCACTAAGCCTCGGTGTCTGAGTGATCTCACTGGGGCACGTATTGAAAACAAGGATAGTAGTTGTGAACAATCAATTCGGCCCATTATAACGTCGCGCACAAACATTGCGGAAGAAATTTGTCTTCGAACGAACAATGGTTCAATATTCAATATCAAACAACGGCCTAGATACGGCGGAAGCACATACTTAGGAGCGTTTACCTCTCGAGGAAGTCGCCTTAAGGCAAACAGCATAAATCGCTTCTGGATTGATTCTATACGGTTAGAGGAATTGATATAGTACGGATTCCAGACAATTGACGCATACTCCAAGTGCGATCGAACAAATGAAGCAAAGAGGACTTTTAGAGTATATGGATCATGAAAGTCTTTGGAGAAACGGATTAAAAACCCTAACATTGAATTAGCCTTATTAATACATCTGTCAATATGGTCCTTAAACGATAAATCTCGTGAAAACAAAACCCCTAAATCTAGAAAAGAATGAACTCGCTCTATCATAACGCCATTTAAGAATAAACTATTATCATGTCCATTACGTCCATAACGTCTTCTAGAAAAGTTCATAACTTTACATTTCGAAACGTTCAGGCAAAGCTTATTCAAGCTACACCAGTCGCAGAAAACGTTTAATTCCTGTTGTAGATTTAGCAGATCGCGATCATTTCTTATCTTACAAAAGATTTTTACATCATCAGCGTAAATCAGAAACTTACAATGTTTGAAGCACCGCTTCACATCATCTATGAATGCAATAAATAATAGAGGTCCAATGTGGCTACCTTGTGGGACGCCAGACAAAACATTGATGTCTCTAGATAAAATATTATTTAAAAAAACTTTTTGAGTTCTGTTCGTCAAATATGAAAAAATCCACTTTAAAGGAAGGGCATCACACTTGTTGAGCTGTCCCAGTTTCTTTACCAATAAAACATGATCAATTTTATCAAAAGCTTTGCTAAAATCAGTAAACACTACCTCAACACCATCACCACCTTCTAATGCTAGCGTCAAAAAATTTGTAAACAAAGCAAGATTTATCACAGTTGACCGTCCGGGGTAAAACCCATGCTGGCATCGATTCAAATAATTTAGGAATAGCCGATAAGATAGAAATACCGCGGTAATTTTCGATATCCGTTCTCCGTCCACTCTTGAAAATTGGTTTAATGAAACTGGATTTCCAAATTGAAGGGAAAACCCCACTTTTCTAACTCAAATTGAAGATGTTCGTCAGCGGCTGAACTAAGACCGAAGCACACTTTTTCAACACAAGCGGGTGAATTTTGTCCGGGCCACAACTCATATTCACATTTACATTCAAAAGAGCGTGCAGAACGTCATCGGTAGTAAATTGAAATTGAATGTTTGGATTATTATTAAAAACAAGTTCGTCATTCCCTCTCGAAGACGGGACATACACATTTTCAAAAAATGCTGCAAACATGTCAGTGATAATTTGTGGATCACTAGCCGTCAAAGAATTGAAAGACATTTGCGAGGGTATACCTCTACAATTCCGTTTCGAATCAACATAACTCCAGAAACATTTAGGGTTGTTTCTAATATTCGATTCGATCTCGACAATATATAAATTATACAAGAAACGATTTAAAATTTTAAATTGAGATCTGAGAGCGCTAAATATTTCATAATTTACGGCGGATGGGTTTAATTTATATTTTTTATGAGCTTTAGATTTCCGATTTTTTAATCCTGCGAGGCGACTATTAAACCATGGCTCGCGCATCGACGAAACTACAGGTGAACGGGGAATAAATTGTTCAATTGCCAAGTTCATTATTTTATAAAACTGATCAATATAAGCGTCTAAACTACCCGTTATATATTGATCCCAATTAATATTGTCCAGAAACTCATTTAAAGCATTATAATTTCCCTTATTAAAATTGAAAGACTCACTAGAATTAAAATTTACGTTAACATTAACACAATTTTCAAATATTAATTGGATATGTAGTGGTATGTGAAAAATACTTGAAGAACCGCCGAGATCATTACAAGCAATGATTGTGCCATGTACTTCTACTGGAACGAACACCAGATCGAGGATATTGCTGCACTGGTTCTCGATGTTATTAATCTATCTTAGCCCGAGTGAACAGATTGAGTCCATCACCAGATCTGAAGTTAGATCACCATTGAATGGCAGAAGTTCATCATCTACTGTAAGCCATTTTATTTACGGTAAGTTAAGATCTCCCAAAATCATCACACAATCAAAATCAGGAGCTGCAGCTGCTAGTTGGTTTGAGAAAAATAAAGATAGCTCACCATATATATTAACTGAGGATCCGTATGGTATGTAAACAGCAACTATCAACACCAGCTTTCCATTGAAAGCAAGTTTAACAGCCAAAATCTCCAACTCGTTACTCCCAAGGTCAATAATATCCGCATGTATATCTTTCGTGACCGCTAGCAGAACTCCGCCACATCTCGCTGTCGATTCAAGATCCGTATAACGATCGCGTCTGAAAACATAGTAGTCTGGAGGGAAGTACTCTGCAGAATTGTGCGAGCTTGTCAGCCATGTTTCCATGATGCAGATGACATCATATTCATTTTCCAACACTGATAGGTACATTTCACGCGATTTTGATCGTATTCCGCTAGCGTTGTGATAATAAATAGACAATGTGTTGGTTTCATCTGAGAGTAGCAGTGTCAGTTGAGCGATAGGTGCAGACAGCGGCATCGGATTTGAAGAAGGTATAAAATCAGTTGAGGTCGCAGTAGATATTGTTACAACGTCGTTAGAGCTGAGCGTGGGACTAAAAAATTATTATTCATTGATTTCCGACGTGAATTTAAAAATTCTTTAATCAACACTCCAGAAGGCCACGTCGATGAATCCAGCATTTGGTTAAATTTGCTTACAGGAATACCGATTTTAAATGATACATAATCGCGCTCATCATTACGTCGAAAGCAATATAATACAGGTTTCTCGACTTCAAATTTGTTTTTGATATCCTTGCATAATCGAGAAATAAAAATCCATCGTAGCGGTTCAACGGTACGCAAAGTAGAGTTCAAGTCACCACTACCAATAAAAAATTTTTTAGGCGAGTCCATATTATCGTCTAACGATTTAGCAGTTGAATCCGTTGTTATGCCATTATTCACACTACTCTTTGATCTTGTAAGCATTGGTGTAGCAAATTCCATATCAGTTTGTGTTGTTTTTTTTTCTAATTTTACAGACGACGACTGTTGAGATGGTATTGGTTTTAACAAACTTTCCACGTTATTACTAATAACGGCTGATGTTTTATTTAGCAATGACAAGGACGCTGATATAGCATTGATCGAATTACTCATATGATCGTTCGTTTCCTTGAGAATTTTATAAACATCGATACAAACACCACATCGCCATGAAAAATTTGGAATTATCGAAATGGCATCAAACACAGGTTTTTTAATTCCGGCGCATCCAAAATGAATAAGTTTATTACATTCACCAGCACAAGTAAAAAAGTTTTCAGACACTTTGGCACTACATTCACAGCACGCAGACATTATTATTCAATTTAGAAAAGAAAAAAAATTTAATAAAATCACAATTATGTATTTATATCACAGATATTGATAGATTTTATGAATTTATGATTTTTAGCCGTTTCACAGTTATTAGAAAAATAGTTAATTTAACTGAAAACTAAATAACAAATTTATTAAAATTAAATCACAAAATGTAGATAAATTATTTAACCATTTATATGTATTTAATTTTTAATTTTACGAGCAATTGTACAAGTGTGATCACATCGACCACCAAAATTGAGGCTCTAAATTTAGCGAAAGAAAGTGGTCTAACTATTCTGACCGTTCCGCCGCATTCTTCAAATAAATTGCAGCCATTAGACGATGGTTGTTTTAAACCTTTCAAAACTGCGTACAATTCGACTGTTGATTCGTGGAAAATGCAGAACCGTGGGAAAACATTTTCAACATACAATGTGCAGCCAGCGTTGGGAATGCTTTCGAAAATGCAATGACACCTTCTAATATCATCTCATCATTCAAACACACTGGAATTTATCCGTTCGACGAAAACGTTTTCACACAAACCGATTTTATGCCAAGTGATGTAACATACCGAGATGTCAATACATTGAGTGAAGAAAATTACCTAGATCAAGGTGTGAACATCACAAATTAACAAATTATTTGTAATTATAACTCACAACCTTTATTCTAGACCTTATTACAGAACACTCACCAATCCGAAATACTGCAATCACTTCCATCGAAATATCACCAGTCGGAAATGTTAACAGTCATTCAGAGATACCACCACACATTAATGCAGTCTCCAAACTTATTTACATTTCTCCGGAAGTATTTAAAGAATATCCAAAAGCTTCACAAAGGAAGCCAAATTATAAATCTCGTCGGCGGGGCAAAAGTATTATTGCAACTGATACTCCTGAGAAAAATGCAATTCAGGAAAGGCAGAAAACAAAACCATCCAAAGCCACTAATAAAAAAAGGACAGAAAAGTGTAACTAAGCTGATTAATTTTGAAACGGATGACTCCGAGGATAATATGGTAGTAGTATTCAGTTACCAGAAGTCCCGTTCTAAACGGTTACGTATTGGTGCAGTTTAACGTTTTGGGTCAGAAAAAAACATATTTTATGTTGGAAATATATTAAAAATAGACGATAAAGAAGCCATTATTACATTTTTATCGATTGTCTGGAATTAATAAAAATAATCGGCTTCGCTAAAGAGGATCATTTTCATTTGATCTAGATTTAAGTTCATTTAATCTACGCTGAGTATTACATAGGCAAACCCTCGAAATTTTGTATTTTTTCACTGTGATTTTAATTGTTTATCTGTGCTATGGAGAAACGGAAATGCCTTTTATTTATTTTTTTAGATATTTTTTTTGTATGATGCATCATATAGTTTTTTTTAATAAAACAGAAATAAAATTGCTTTTATTGACAAATAATGTTTCTTTAAGACTGAAATATACTTTATTTTTGTTAAAATTGTATTTTTTTTATTTTAGAACCAAAAATTAGTTATCTATAATTCATTAACATATGTATGTGCGTCACTGTAAAACACGTTACGTGTCACTCTAAAACATAGTGTGAAATAGTGACACACTACGAAGCACTTAGGAAAAGCTTTCAAAATCATCATTAAACGGTAACTTTATGAAGTGGATCGCTTTAAGATAAATCCAATGAGATATTAGGTATGCCTGGAGCAAATTTTCCTTCATCTAAGTCGCTCTAATCGAAAAATATTCTTAGACGAAAAAAAAGTGTGTCACTGTTGAACATGTTCCCCTACTTATAACAGTGACGCAATCAAATGAAATATTTATCGTTGAATTGCAAAAATAGCATACTCGATGTTTTTTCATTGTCAAACCAACAAGCAAATAATGAAATTTTGGCGGACGAATTAAAATATCCACAAATATTTGCCATTATTGCGTTTTTATAATTATTTATCTTTAATCGAAGTTATTGCTAGAGGTCTTCACCCAACCTGCGCAATAGTGGAATTATTGGGGATCTTAAGCAAAAGGGTTATCAAATAGAAAATGCTGTAAATATCATTAAGAAAGAAAAAAACGAAACTGAACAAGGAGTTCATATTAACAAAAGAAGGCTTCCACTATTTATGCTCACTTTTAATAACAAACAGAAAGTGGAAGATGTGTATAATATCAAGGCAATACTTAAAATGAGAGTTAAAATAGAGCCATTGAAAAAATAGCGGTCTAATTACGCAGTACACAAATGTCATGGTTTTAATCATACGCAAAAAATATTGCCAAAGCTAAACTAGATGCGTGAAATATGCTGGAAAGCATCGTGGCCAAGTATGCCCGGTTAGCAAAAATATTCCTGCAAAATGTGTTAAATGCAAGAAATCACATCCCGCAAACTATGTGAAATAGCGCAAAAACAAAATCCAGAAATACCGAAAAAATCAAACTTTCACCAAAGAGGAGCAAAACCACATGCTAGTAAAACGGGAGAACCAAAACTATACTCGCAAGTGGTAATAACAAAACCAGTTATTTCGAAGGGCACTAAGTACTACTTTTCGAAGAAGCATGAAAGCTCTTAACATTCATCTAGCTAACCAAGCAAAATGCCTTGAAGCGCTAAGCAACAGATTAGATAATCAAGACTCTCTAAATGAAATTATCCATGCTCTATTAAAATGATGTAAACAAGTGGGCTTCCACAATTAAAAACTTTCCTAAATACTGAAAATAGGTATATGCCTAGTATCGGAAACCCATTTTACATCAACTTCATATCTTAAAATATATAGATACAGCTGTTACCACGCCATTTGTCCAACAGGAAGGGCAAAAGGAGGATCGTCGATGGTTATAAAAAAAAATCACACAACACACAAGTAGTCATCTTAAAAGTATTTATAAATAAATACAAAGCATATAATGTTTCGTCAATTGTTTCCCCCAAGATATAATTTAATTAAGGAAGACTATTGCACATTATTTAAATCACTTGGATCAAGTTTCATAATCGGAGGTGATTTTAATGCAAAAAATACCTACTGGGGATCAAGAGTAACCTCTAAAACAGAAAGAGAGCTGTTTGCAGCAGGCATACTATGTAGTTGCAATTTTCATTCTGGAGACCAACCAACTTATTGCCCTACGGATAGAAACAAAATACTCGATATCATAGACTTCTTTATCACCAAAGGTATATATAGACGAAAACTACATTACCATGTTAAGAAAACTAGTCCACCTTGGCTAAGTAAGAGAAATTCCAGAAACTAGTTGAGGATAATATTGATCGGCAGGTGCCAATTAAAAATTCGGTACAGCTAGAAGAGGAACTAGAACAACTCAACAACAATATACAAGAAGCGCCGTAGAGCAGTACCCCCTTAAGTTCAAAGGTAATCCGCCGAAATGTTATTTATCTTCTGGAAGTAAGGGAACTGGTTGCAAAACGAAAAGCAAGAAACAAATCTAAATTGTTTGCCCAATAAACTAAAGTTGCTCATTAAAGAAAACTAGAACAAATCCATTAATGCCTAAGTGGCATTATTGGGGAAAAGATACCGAGTATTCCCTTTGGAAAGCGATAAAAAGTTTGAAACGACCTAAACTACAAATTTTACCAGTTAAAAATAAAGATGGAACATGAGCTATAAATGCAAAGCAAGAAGCTTCGTTGTTTGAAACCCACGTCGAGAACACGTTCCAGCCTCTACTTAGACAAGCAACAGAGAAAAACGTTCCAACAGTAAATAAAATGGATAACTGCGAAAGGACTACGTAAACTACTCCAAATAGTTAACGCAGTATTCAGACTTAAACACGTTCCAAGTCAATGGAAAGGAAAGTCGCAGAAGTAATCATGATAACTTCCAATGATTTCAAAAATATTCGAGAATCTACTCTTAAACAGACTCAAACCAATAATAGAAGAAATAAATCTTATTCCTCCACATCAATTTGGTTTGAATGAAAACGATTCAACAATAGAACAAGTATATCGAATTACAAACATAATTGAAGATGTACTTGAAAACCTGAAAGTATCTTCAAATGAAGCACAGTCTTTTGACAGAGTATGGCAAAAAAGGCTTGGAATATAAATTACAAAGAGACTTACCAAAGCAGTTTTCTGAAATACTGAAATCTTGCATATCTAACCGACACTTTCATGTTAAATTAGATAGCGAATACTCAGAAATAAAGAAAAATCAGCAGAAGTATCACAAGGTAGCGTTCTGGGAAAAACTTTATATGTTCTATAATCGGACCTGCCAACGATAGAAGAGACTAGCATAGCAACGTTTACGCATGATCCATGGCCATCGACTGCTAACGCTGTGAGCATCTAAAGTGTCTTGTAAAGTAAGGGAAAATTAATAAATTGAATAAAACATGAATTATATTTAAATATTTGTATTTGATGATTCTCTATAAAAACGTAGGATTACAATCCTCCCATTTGTATCAGATTACGATCTGTGATGAAAAGGGACACTACTGAGACCCGCTGACTGGCCGACCCATCTTACAAGCCAGTACGAAATAGGCAGATGGTTGTACGAAAATCGGACCTATAGTCGTACGTCCTCGAATCGAGCTGACACCTGCGTAAAAGTAAGAACGGCAAAAACCAAACCACGAAAGAGTTGGAAGAGCCTCGGCCCCAGAACAGATTGCAAAGATAATAAAAAATAAAGCAGATACATCTGAATCCATGAATGAAACCATCACACTCGGTGAAAGATAACAAGGTGCTCATATTTGTCTATTAATAATTGAATACTTTATTTCTAAATAAAAACCTGTGCACGTACTCGTATACAACACTATGGTTAGGTATGGCCGTATATGCTTATTGAATTTAAATGTAAGTAGTTGTTTGCTTTGTCGATGACACTACGCAGCCAATATTCTTCCACACGGTTTTCAGTTGGCTCGTCGTCATTTCGGTGTCACCTAAAAATTATTTGTAGTGCGATGTAGAATAAACGTCTAGTTGAATAATAAAAAACAAATGTTTATTGCCATCTGACCGAATCTGGGCTTTTATCAATTTCCCCTAACATCAACATTATTTCCCGACGAACATAATTTGGTTTCCGTTTAACAATTTTAATTTTATTTTAAGTACATGCGTACATGTATAACTTTTTGGTTGTTTTATTTTATGGAAAAATGTTTAATGTTTGCGCTGAGTTAAACTGTGGATAGACACAACAATTATCGCGATTATTTCCATTCGCGATTGCGCGTCAAATAAATAAAATCGCGATTTAGAAATTATGAGGACACACACAAACACGATTCTCTAATCCTACCAAATGTTCAAATGCATATTTTATTCTTGACATAATACAAGTTTATTGCCATTTTGGATAGGCAATAATGTAATAATAAAGAATTCAAGAATTCACGATTTTCAATTTTGTGTCTGCCTACGGTATTAGTGTTGAATAAAAATAAAATATTTGGATTGCTAAAATTATCGAGTAATTCATTTTCTGCAAAATAATTTTGCTGTTAGCAAGTCCGCCTTATTAACCGATTAGCGAATTACAAATTGCAAACAAATAGAGTATTTACGAGCATTATCGAGCTACATTTAAAATTTTGAAAGATTGCGGATACAGAGTATCCGTGTTTGGGGTGCTCTGAGTTCAAGGGTGTTGAAAAATTTTGATTGAGAGAAAATCCACACAATTATAAAATTATAACTTTCAAAATATTGAACGAAGAGCAACAAACTTGGGACCGCACTCCGTTTGGACCGTATCGGTGAGCGGTATGAGTACCACCATTTTAAAAGTCATTTATTCATATTTGACGAGAGCACTATACAATTTTGGTAACCGGAATGGTTCGAACAGCAGACAACTAAGGCTCTTATGTATTGGTTGGGGTACTAGTATTCGCTGAGCTGCGACTATTTTGTCTACTGCTTGTTGTCAAGGGAATGCAGAATGTCAATACGTAACAACCTCGCTTAGAGCGAAAGCGGGCGAGTGTAGCGACACACACACCCATAAGGGCTTTCATACCGCTACATAGACGCTACAATGTTTTCGAAATAAACAAAGGGAAAAGCATCTCAATTATATGTATTCTGTATTTTCTAATTTATGTTTCAAATTGTAAATTTTGACAATTAATTGACTTTAGCACATCCGGTGTGTCGATTAGGCCTAGTACCTGATTAACAATAAATGTACTTTTTAGCAATTCGCGTCTGTTTTCTAGAGTTGTCAAGTTGTATATCTTGCATCCGGTTAAATATAGTGGTTGTCGCTGAATGTTTACGTGGTATGGTAGATCATGATCATAAACCCATCCGTCTTTCGAAGTCAAGTAGCGTGTAAACTTCTTTTGAATTTTCTCAATACTTCGGATATGACCTTTGTAGAACGGACACCACCCATTTACAGCATATTCTAGCTAGGATCGAACGTAAGCACAATACAGGATCTTAATTGTTTCCACATCATAAATGTCACCCATCCAACGTTTGACAAAACCGGGCATGGAGTTCGCTCTAGCGATACACAGCTCAATGTGCTCAGTAAAGCTCATGTATTCAACGAAAGTAACCCTGAGGTCTTTATCCATTTGTTTTGTAGCCTTGTGTAACAGAGTTGACGTTTCAGTGAAATGATAGAGACTTGCACTTACCAATATTGAGACTCAGAGAATTAAACTCGCTCCATAACGCTAGGTTGTCAATATCTTTCTATAGTTTATTGGCATCGTCGACTGGCTCGATGGCTTTGTAAACTGTGAGGTCATTTGCGAACATCAGGATATTGTAATGTTTTATTACTTCAGTAATATCATTAACGAAAATTGTGAAAATTCATGAGTCAACATGAGAGCCTTGTGGTACACCAGAGGTTGCTTGTATTCTATTTGACAATTTACCTCCTATTTCAATATTTTGGATTCGATTACTCAAATAAGATTAGCAAAATCCGAACTCGAAAATATATTCCAAAATTTTACAATGGCTGATGGAGTTGAAAGCTTTTACAAAGTCGGTTTGCCAAATTTTTAGAATTTTTAAAAATGACTTCTTTAAAAAAAAACACACTAATTGTTAAGGAAATTGAAAAGTTTTTTATTTAATGTGAAGTACAATCGATACAATTATGTTCTGAACATACAAATGGCCTCCACGACTTCTTCTGCAGGAACGAATTCGATAAACCCAATTTCCGAGCACTTTTTCCACTAAATCAAATGGTATGTCATGAATAGCACGTTCAATATTGACTTGTAAAGCTTGAAGAGAGTTTGGTTTACTGCTAAAGACCAATGACTTCAAATAACCCCACAAGAAATAGTCTAATGATGTTAAATCACAACTTCTTGGAGGCCATTCAATATCACAATTTCTTAAAAAAATCGAATCTCCAAACTTTTCTCGCAATAATTCAATTGTTGCACTTGCTGTGTGGCACGTAGCCCCGTCATGTTGGAACCAAATGTTGTCAAGATCAACTTCTTCCAATTTCGGCCATAAAAAGTTGGTTATCATCGATCTATACAGATCTCCATTGACAGTAACGATGTTACCAGCTTCATTTCGAAAAAAATACGGATCTTCTGTCAATTTAGGTGAATGTAATGGTTTTTCATGAATAATTTGTGGATTTTTTTCGCACCAGAATCGACAATTTTGTTCATTTACTGCACCACTCAGATGAAAGTGAGCCTCATCGGAGAAGATGATTTTCTTAAAAAAATCGTTATCGTTTTCAAGTTGTTCCAAGGTAAAATCAGCAAATTCATTGTGGTTTGAGACAGTCCCAATTCTTGAGAACGTCTTGGAATCGATAAATTGCGGTCTTCAGCAATGCTTGCCTGAACGGCAGCAATATTCGCATTACTTCGAGCGAATCTTTGTCTTATTGGCACTTCAACATTATGTAAAATGTTGGCTCAAAATTTTCAACAATTCGACGAATAGCGAGCACACTTGGACGATTATTACGACTATAAAATGGCAAAAGCGCACGAAAAGTTGCAATTGGAGAACGATTATTTTGATAATAAAACTGAATAATTTGTAAACGTTGTTCTTACGAATATCTCACCATCATGAAATTGTAAACATTACTGAATACAATGAAACAAAAAATGGCAGACAAATTACAAATGGCCGAAACATCACTTAAAAATCATATCATTCTTATTGGAAAACCCTATATGAATGTACTATCTTCTCTAGTGGTTGGATATTAATAATTATCAATGTCCTCTGCTTTATAAACAGATTGGAAAAACTCAGCAACTATGTTGATTATGATCTGTGGATTACAAAACTTTTGATCATTAAGTTCCATCCAGGCTGGGTAACCATCAGTTTCGCGTTTGGCTTTAAAACATTTCCGAATTGCGAATAAAGCTTCTGTATCTCAATTTAAAATACGATTCAAAATTTTGGTTATATGCAGTAAATTTCTGTTGACTATCCTGGGAACATAATTTGAGGTTTTCTTTGTAAGCCTTGTCTTTTATGTTTTAAGACTGATAAGTTGTTGATCGTCATACCATGGGGGATATTTGTTCGGTTTGCTCATAGACACGGGAATGAATAAATCAATCAATTTTCCACATTTACATCTATGAAATTGCTGTTAAACTCGGCATTCCAATATATTTGATCAAAATATTGTTGTAAGTTATTCGAATTGGTCTTTCTGAAGTTGTAATATGGTTTCCGGTTTTGGTAATTTTAGAATCTGTTATTCACATTGGTTTTCAATATTATTTCTAATGCTTTGTGGTGAATATCATTAATAACGAAAGGTGCACTGAGAGAAAAAATTGATTGAATCTACAAAGAAATCAAATAAATTCAACCATTTCCGAGTATGATTTTGAGCCAACAAAAAAATTATAATATTTACTATAATTATTGTTAAAATAATATTTTTGTTTATTGTAATTTCAATATTTAAATAGTAATAATAACAAATAAATTGTCGTATTTGCAATTTTGTCCAGTTCTTGTAAAATCGACAAGTAAATGATAGAAATCACAATACATACAATTAAATTGAAATAATAACAAACATTACAAGTAAATTGCAATGTTTATAAAGTTAATAAATAAATGTTAGAAACGGTAGTATTTACAAATAATTTGTACTTCTAGTAAATTCAACAACAAACTTGTTACTTTTGTATTATCAACAAACATATATTACAAATGATAATATTTATAAACAAATTATATTCTTAGTAATTTCTACAAGGAAGTTATCGTGTTTGTGAAACCAACAAATCAATGATCAATGATCACCCTTTCGATTTACAAACAAATTGTAATATAAGTAAATTTAACAAATAGCTTGCAATTTTTGTAGAATCAATAAATAAATGACACAAATGTAAAAATAAATTTTAGTTTTATTTAATTTTAAATTAAAAATAAATTAATTGCATTTATTGCAAACTAAATTATAATGCTAAAATTTATTAATACAAGTTAAATATTACTAAGGAACCTAGTATAATTTAATTACCCGTTACTGGAAATGATAATTTCATCTTCGACCTCTGTGTCTATCCACGAAGAAGTGTACACGACGAGTTTTGTAAAGTGAAACCTTTTATACGAAACAAAATAAAATTCTTTTTACATTTTTCTGATTAAGATTTTACAGTTTTCAAATGATTGATTCATATAAAAGTGTCACTGTGACTAAAATTATTATAATTTTAACATATTTTCAAAAAAAATGTATAATTAAAATTATGTTATATTTACTTTATTATGAAAACTGATTATATTTAGGTCTTTTTTTAATGTTTTCACGTTTCCACAATATTATTTGGAGTTGAGCATTTATAACATTTGATAAACCCACAAAACTTCCAGACGAACTGCTTGTTTGTGGAATCCGCTCTAATGTATGTAATTCATTAATTTTAATTAAAGATTCGTTTGATTGGTCTAACGAATGTTGTTTCAGTAAGTGTCTTTTAAAAATTTTTTTAGAGTCGTAAGTTTGAAAACCCTTACTAAAACCACATTTATAAAACACATTGACCGAGCCTTTCCGTTTCAATTCAATATGACTGCAAATTCCAGACACAGTGTCAAATAAATCACCACATTTGTAGCACGGATAAATCTTACATCTTTTATTATAATTAAACAAAATTACAATATAAACTTAAATTAACTAATTAATGCAATTAAATAAATTTATACTTAATGTTTAAAGTTGGGTGTTCAAATCTTGGACAAATCTGTAATTAAGTTTGCCACTGCGGATACTGGATTGTCAAAACGAGTGTTTATATCATTAAAAATAAGTTTGAATAAAATACCATACGTTGTATGACTGATGTGGGTAGGCTAAATTAAAAACTTGAAACGTTTAAAAACATAAATCAATTGCTCGCAAGAGTATACACGTGGTGTTATCTACTCTTACAAAAAATTTAATGGGCAATTCGTTTAGCGTAATAACGATTATTATTGGTTGAAAGGTTAAATTCTTCGCTAGATGTTCATCCCCTTAAATTACAGATCTGTTGGTTGATTTCTGCTTCATTTTCCAAAATCAAAAACATACTATTTATGGAATCTTGAATTGATGGTTTCCAATGAATTATTTTCTTAGACACTTTTAATTTATGTTTAATTAACGGAGGTAACAAGTAATGCAACAACTTAAATATCTGTGAATGCTGAGTTCTGAAAGTCAATTTGTTTTAATTTATTTATTTTAAACTATACGTTACGGACACAGTAAGAAGTGAAATAAAACTTACCAGTATTATTAGTTTCAGCAAAGGAATGAATTTTTTTTAATATAATTGTTTTATCAAGCTTCAATATTTTCTTTGAATTCACATCAAATTGCACAAATAATTTTGCGCCATGATCATTATAAATGGCTTCAAAATCAATAACAATCTATAAAGAGGAGCAGTAAAGCAATAGCGCCAAACAACAAACAATTTATTTTATTTTACCGATCTATGGCCATCACGATCTTTGTACCGCAGCCATTACTTTAAAATTGCTGATATATTACTGATATTACTTTATATGGAAATTTATAATTTCGGCCTGACGTTGTTCAGTTGTAGCTCTCCATCGTTTTTCAACGGCTACCCATGGCGCATGTTTTTAAGTTAGCCAAAACTTGTCATCACGAAGAAAGTGATTTCTATAAATATATATAAATGTAATATTTAATAACCGTTTAATCTATTAATATACATATACATATCAAACGGATTTATATGAAACAAATATTTATTACCAGCCAACGAATTTGTATTTACAAATTCGAAAATGTTGTAAATAATTAATAATTTTTATTAAATTATCACTAAATAACGTATTGATTGGTTTAATGCTCAACTGAAACTAACCACCACGTTGTTTTAGACGTTTATGCATATTATAATAATATTTGCAAATTAATATTAACTTATACAAATTGTTTGTAAAATTTAATATAGCTATTGTGTTAGTTTTTACAATTTAATGACATTTGCAATTATTATTAATTTGTTATATTTACTACGAGTATTTTAGAGAAAATGTAACAAATTATTTGGAAGGAAGTTTAACGTTTAGTTGTTTATGATATGTAATTGATTACCTTTATTGAATCATACATACCTTAAAGTTTTATTGGCATTAATATAACTGAAACTGTAATTTTATTGCACATATATCACATGGCATATCAAAAAAATTAACGTTACGTTAAATACCATGCATTATTTGGAAGATTATACTGATTATACTACCGAGGGAATCACAATCGCAACCTTATACTAACAACGTTCGCCTTAAATTTTAAACACACAAAACTTAATTTCACTTTGTATTTTTTGTTGCGCATCGAATGCCTTTAAGTAAATAAATTTTTCTTACCAAACAACAATATGTGATTGATTAAAATAAAAACTTGTATAAAAAATTAATAATTTTTCACTAAATATTGTCTAAACTGATTCGTGGTACAACTGAAACTGATGCACGAGTATAATAAAATTTATCTAGTCTAGTAATATAATATCTATATAGTAATATGTAGTAATAATTTTTTATTTTTACAATTTAAAAATAATTCTTACTGATTATTTGTATTAATTACAATTTAAGTGTAAATATAACAATATAATAATAATAATAACAATTTAAAGGCGAATTTTACATATTATTTTATATAAATTTTTATTAATGATAAAGGAGCATCAGAACAAACAAAAACACTGTAAACTTAGCTTTACTGGACGGACTTACAGATTATATTCGTATTTCCTATTTTATGTCGCAATAGTTGGTCTTGCACTTAACAATTTTTCGTTTGAAATTGCTTAGAATAAGTTGCGAAATTTGCTACCGATTCCAGCTTGATATTTTGTTTATAGTTATAAGGGTAAATTAAATAGACAACGGGCTTTGATAACTGAAGAAAAATATTTTTTTTGGTCTGTGGTATACTTTTTTACGAATAACATCGAAGTTCTTTGGAGATACAATTATCAATTATTGTTACGAAAACGTGTTATACCCGTAAATCGAACATAAAATTGTGTTAATATGATAAAAGCACCACGTTTATTCTTAGCTGGTTGGAGTGGTAGTTTTTTGAAGTCATACTCAACTTCATCAAAGAATTATTTCATTTTTGTATATAATTTGTATACTATACTTTAACCAGGACCTTGAAATACTTGTTTTAAATATTTAAGCTTTAAGCAACAAATTAATATTTGATCGATTCAATTTTGCATAGAAATTTCTTAGCAGTTAACTTCTGCAATTTGTATCGTTATGCTTTACTATCTGTGCCATTTGAGCTCAAGTTTGTTGCATCTTTGATTCACTAGGGTTTCTAATATTCGGTCGGGAAACGTCATACATTGTAGGTCTTCGGGAAACCAATTGTACTTCAGTAAATGTACATAACAATCTTACAACTTTGCTCTAACAAATATGTATTATTTATGTTGGTCTCGTACACAAAACTCTTGGCATCTTCATTATATACAACTTATACATGAGGGCGAAGATGTATATGAATGGTATGCAAGATTTACTGTGAGTAGTTGACATTCCACTGTCCAACAGCATTGATCGGCGATTAAATATGAAAGTAGCATAGTAGCAAGTGAATCCCAAAAATGTTTTTTTTGCTATCGAACATATGGATTGAATTAGCTTTGAGAATTTACGGTGAACAATAGTGGCGGCAGGATGCAAGTGTAATACATTTTTATCGTGACATAGAACCGATGGTTGAACGTTTATAACTAATTTGTTACACACGCACACAGAGGAGAGAGTTGACATTCAAACGAAGCAAGCAATTAAGCTGGAGAAAGAAGTAAAACTCACTATGAATGAAATAATAACAATTACACGACGTTGTTTATCACAAAATACAACACTTATGTATATTTGTTTGGTTTTACAATAATTTGAAAAAATATTTTTTTTTTCTTAAACTTAATTGTTATCAAAATGCACCGTTATATCTTATAGACGAAAAAATTATTTTAAACACCTATAAAATATACATTTACACCCATCTATAGTAACAAAATACAGAATATAAACGAAAAATACACATAAAATGATCAAAATAGGTAAATCCCCATTTGAGACTCACGGCTGGAAATGGGTTACACAATTGACCTAAAGCTAGAAATCTATGTTTGATTATACATACTTCTATTTCGTGCTACTATATATAACGGAACCCACCAAATAAACACTGCAAGGAAAATGGGCACTTGAAGTACTTTTTGGCGGAAATTGGGAAGCAATTAAACTAAGGTAATAATGCAGTATTTTTGTGAGAAATAAAATATTATAGGCACGTTTTGGCATTAGCAGTGTTGGTTTTTGAGTTTCTCATAGCAGAACAAACTTTATATTCATAGTTAGCTTCATTGTCTTCTTTGTAGTAATTATGATTCAAAATCGAAATTTTTTGAATTTATAAAAAGCAAACTCAAATTTCGTTACTACTGATAAATGTGCCAACTATATGATCAACATATTTCAATTGCTATAATAAATTCAGAAACAGTCAGAGCTAACTTCAAAACTGATCTCTAATTATTTATTCTTCAACAAAATACAATAATCTTAAGAAATAATTTTATTTAAATATCATATTCAAAAAGTTTGTCATTTGAAATTACAATTTATAAGTAATAATATATTTTACTATATTTGTTATTTTTTACAATTATAATAGTACATATAACTATTTCTTAGTAGCTTTTACGAAAGCCAGTGTTGATTCTACAATTTGATAGTAAAAGTAATGTTTGGTACAATTAATAATTTTTTTTTGTAGAGTTTACTTAGATTTTTTCTCTGAGTGTGCTGATGATTCTTATGTTTTTAATAAAACTCGTTCATTTTTGAAATATCTGGTTATCACCCAAAATAACACAAACATTACAGTCAAAGAGTTTTCCGAACTTCGAAATAAGTTTTAATTAGATAGTATCAGTTCAGAGTGGCAAGTCTATAGCCACAAACGTAGGAGAAATTGCTTTTCGATTTGTTAATTCTGTTCGTTTTTCTTTGATTGTCTCATCCAGTTGGATCAGATGACAGTAAACAAGTGAATTGAACGCCTGGTGTTTAGAACGGCTCAAAATACACAAAATTTGTAGTCCCACCAAACTGACTGCATAATTTTGTTTTCCCGTAAATAATGATTCGTAATGTTAGATACATTTCTTTTAAATCATGCAAAATCCAGATACCTATCCAACACATTACATGATTAACTGTTATGTGAACGGACTGCAGAACTAAAATATGTACAAGCATTCTATGATTTCATAATGACTGATGGAGTGAAATAGTTTATCAAAGTTTGCAATTACGTATGTAAGCATAGAACGTTACATGAACGAACATGGCAAAAACGTGACAGATCTGGGTTATTATTTATACTAATGTACTTTAAGTAGTTTTTAAAGCATCTAATTGTAATTTTCAAATCCGATGATTTTTTATCATGTTCATTTAGGCATGTCCATTATCAATGTTAAAGCATTTATGCACACCCACTTTGTACAAATTGTTTAAAAGTTTTAATCATGCCACTCTGGGATCAATATATGTACAGCACTTCTACTCGTATAAATGTACGTAGGATAAAGAAAATGTTTTTAAATATTAAATTTATTTTAAAAAGCATCGCGCAAAGTTTTTTTTTGCCAGTGCGTGTATGTTAAGACATTTTGTATGTACGTACGAGTATAAACACATTTTTGGAAATGTAATTTTAACAAATTTTTTTCGTCAAGGATATGTATTATTCAAAGCACATGAGCCTTTATACATTTTATGTGGATATATGTAAATTATCATATGTAAATTTTTTATTGTATGGTATTGTTGGAAGGAACGAACGAACGCAAAAAAAAATTAATAATAATAATAATAATGATGTGTAAAACTGATCCCAAATCAAAATGAAATTGTCCTTCTATCACATCATTATCTTCAATTCATATTCAAAAATCACTAAAGTGTAACATTTTCATTATAAAAAAATGAAAAAAAAAAAACAAAAAAAAATCGAAATGTTAAAATATCCGAAAAATCGAACCTTTGAGAAATTTATTTGATTTAGTTTTTTATTCTACTTTGCGTTCAGCACAACAAATATAATTTTTCACTTTTATACGAATTCCCAATCACCAGAAACGATTTCGTATTCTTTTCTGTTTTCGGTGACTGCTTACTTTACGTTATATGTGGGTCGTAGAAACGAAATAAAGATTTATTAAAATCGACAAACTAACAAACATAAAATGAAAAGTTTAACTAAATAATAGAGATTTTTTTTAAAGAAATCGTTGGTTAACCCTCTTTAAATTTAAATCAGAAAACCAAACTAATAAATTACAAAAATTTCGTCTTGATTTTTATTGTATTTTTTCAAAATTCGATCGTCTCCGTTTTCTGTACGTTGTTGAGCTTTTGGTATATGTCGTTATAACATTAAAAACTTTTAAATAAACATAAAAAAGGCATTTATAGTTCTTTTTTATACGTATACATGCGAGTGTATGCTTTATGGTGTTGACTGTTGAGCATAAAGGTAATTTTTTTTAAAAGATTTATGTTGACTCTGAAATGTGAATTTTTTTAAGGCGATGGTATAATTTATTGTGGAAAGTGAAAATGTGACAAAAATATGTTACTTCTAAGGATTTTATCTTTGTGTGTGTGTGTGTGTGTGTGTGTGTGTGTGTGTGTGTGTGTGTTATACGAAAAGGGTTGGTTGCCTTAATTTTGCTGAAGCTTTTGAATGGTTAACAAGCAATTTAACGCAAGTTGAATTAACTATTTACAAAATGCGTGTTATGTCGTACGTCGTATCAAAAACAGACACATATGTAATAAACATTTTTTAGCTTATTCACCCTGAAATACTTAATGTATACCTTGCTTGTCTTCAAACCATAATAAAGTAAATTGGTTGTCTGTCATTAAAAGTACAAGGGTTCAGACATGTAAGTTTGTAAAGAAACGCTTAGTATATGTATACGTTATGGTTGATCGATATAATTCATTATGAATTGATATAGTTGTAAAAAAATTTGCACTGAGAATGGGGTATGTAAATGTCTAAATTAAATATTTTACATAAAATTATACTAAAAAGATAAAATATCGTAAGAGTATGCAAGTAAAGCAATTAGCATATTTGAAATGGCTTATAAGACACGTATCTGGTTGTTACCGTTGTTAGCATGGGACTCATTAGTTGATGTTAGAATATTGGACTACAACTTTGTTTTACGTTTTGCTGTATCCAACTAGATTTACCTAATCATGTAATTTGGTACATAATTAAATAAAACGGGCATGAGTGAGTCTCCTTATCGCATAACGATAAGATGATATTTCAAAGAAAGGCTAAACAATTGCGAATCAGTCACACTACTAATTGCTAGTGATGGCGAGTTCTTCATTTGCCAATAATTTCTAGTCTGATTTTAAAAGAGAACGACTCTGCACTAGCTGAAGTGGACCCGAAATATCAGCCTGATATTTTTGGTGTATAGTCATCCCGAAAGAAATGTACGTATAGAAAAATTGTAGTAGAAAAATGGTAGAAATCCCGAAAAATATAACTTTAATTATATGGACCTGGGCTGCTCAGTGTAGATCGGCATAACCAAGGCCTAACTGGCAATATACGCCACCACTTATATTAGCCTCTAGGATTGGCAGATGGCACAAGAGAAATTAAAATCTACCTGATAAAATCAAGAAATCGTTTACAAAAAGAATTATAGAAAACTATTTTCTGTTCATTATATGGGCCTGGGCTGATCGGCATAACCAAGACCTAACTAGTAATATACGCCACCACTAATATTAGCCTCTAGGATCGGCAGATGGCACCTGAGAAATTAAAATCTACCTGGCAAAATCACAAAATCGCATACAAAAAGAATTACAGAAAACTATTTTCTGTTCATTATATGGACCTGGGCTGCTCGGAGAAGATCGGCATAACCAAGGCCTTACTGACGATATACGCCACCACTTAGATTGATCTCTAGTATTGGCAGATCGAAATAGCTTTCAAAAAGAATTATAGAAAACTATTTTCTGTTCATTATATGGACCTGGGCTGATCGGCATAACCAAGGCCTAACTGGCAATATACGCCACCACTTATATTAAGCTCTAGGATTGGCAGATGGCACCAGAGAAATTAAAGTCAACCTGGTAAAATCACTAAATCGCTTACAAAAAGAATTACAGAAAACTGTTTCCTATTCATTGTATGAATCTACCGTGCAACGATACATTACCATATTGTTTAGATTAAAAAATTATGCACTCATATACCGTTTTATCATAAATTTATTTACATTTTTCCCAATTAAAGCTTTTACATCTATAATACTTTTTATATTTTGCCGTTTCTGTTAGATTTGACAAAAATTATAAAATTACATTACTACTGTAATGTTACTTTTATATTATAAAACTAAAATAATGATAATAATGTACTGGTAATACAAATACACAAAAAAATTACATTTTTCGGGATGGCTACACTTTAGCGAAAAAACAAACCAAAAATTTCGGGCTAATATTTCGGGTCAACTTCAGCGACTTTCTGCTGCAGAGGGAATAGGGATTTTCTACAAATATTGGATCATCCGAAAAACAACGAGATTCCATCAGTGTTCTGTGGATAAATTACACTTAGTAGTTTATTTCATTATTTCCATCTAAATACGCTCACACGTTCATTTGAGATGCCCACTATCTTAGCTATCTCGCGCACTTTCAATCTGGGGTCTTTTAATACCGTATCATGAATTTTGTCACGTTGTGCTTGTACGACAACAACGAAAATCAGTAAACCACTTGTGTATTATTTTAATTGATGGTGAAGAGCCCCCATAATATTTATCAAGCTTTGATTTGGTTTGCGAAATGGTTTTTGGTTCCACGCAAAAAGTAATATTTAATTAACACACGAAATTCACTTTTTTCCGTGTTTGCAAAAAACAATGGGTTGTCTGTTTTCAAAGGCTGTCAAAATTGAAATATATGACAGATCTGTCTGAAAAATTTAATTTGGTCTAGTGACAGATGGTATTGACACATGGTATCTGGGATTTACGATTGTGGCGCCCTCTGTTGAAATTTTACCAGACTTCTCACTACGCCCTCGTACCTATCTTTATATAGAAAAAATATTTTATTACGAAATTTTATTATTTTATGTTTATTATTTTAATTATACATGGTTACTGTATTTATTTGTATTCTAAATGATTTTCTCCAAACTATGGCCAAAAAATACAATGAAAAAATGTCTTAAAAATATCTATGGGGTTGGGACGCTTATGCATATGAAAAGAAATTGCGAAATTTAAATTTTTGGGGAAATATATTCATTTAATTTTCGAGTATTTTTGATTTGAGTCCTTATTTCATTTTTAATAAACGTTATATGCTAAATGCCCCAACAAAATAAATGAAAAATTGCCATACTTTGGCATATTTGGGGACGTTTTTATTGATGTCACATATTTAATGGGAGATTAGGTCAGGTCTTCTCATACAGGTTGTAACTGTAAAAGGATGTGAAATCAGACACACCTTTAAATTAAAACCATATGTCGCTCATGATTGAGCAAGGGTAGGGTAGTCCAAAGATTTTGTATAGGCCCAATGTAGGGACTTTCTTATTTTTTAAATTAACGTAATGGAACCATCAAAAAGAAGTGGTTGTTGCTAAAATGGGACACACTGTAAGGGAAGAATTGTTTCATTATTTATTTTTTACATTCGCATTTCCTTATTTTAATATATTTCTAGCGTATTTCGGGCATTTTGGGCTTTAAGTAAATTTTATTTGTTGTATTTTTGGTGTCTTCTGACCGAATTCAAACTTATGCACTTTTCTACTAACAAACTTTCCAAACTACCCTTCGCTTTCATCATCTAGACTAATATCACTCCATATAAATTCTTCAGTATAGTTTTTGTCTTACAAATATTTGGATATAGGCAAATAATTACATGTCGAATACAACCAAATAAGATTTAATGAAATACTTGTATAGTTACTAATTTATGCAAAATTATTTGTGACATATAATATAAGAATCAGCTTAACGACTAATAGCTCGTCGGTCATTAAGTCCCGAGGCTAACTACTAAACATTTTTTTCTGCATAATTCGACTTTGCTCACCAACATAGTTTTCTTTAAGAGTGATACATCCATTACATCACGAAAGCACGACTTATATTTTACCTAAAAATATTAGTTTGTTTCGGGAAATCTCCTTCTCTGGAGCATTTTTTGAGGTCTGCGAACAGTTTAGTAGTCGCTGGAAGCCAGATCCGGAGAACACGGTGGATGTAGAAGCAATTCGAACTTCAATTGATGCTATTTTGCCATCGTAGCGAACGACTTGTAACACGGTGCATTGTCTTGGAGAAAATCACTTATTTTCATTTGGGGCCATTCTTTCGCAAACTCTTCGTTCAAACGCACCAATATGTAATATTTTTTGTTGATGATTTTTCCTTTCTCAAGATAGTAGACGAATAAAATACCTTGCGCATCCCAAAATACAGAGGGCAAAACCTTACATTTGCGTTTATGGTCGCATCGGACGCCTATTAACGGCTTGATTCGGGGGTGTAGAGCCCGATCCAAGAAGGTATTGTTATAGAAGATTTTCTCATAAATGTATATGAGGCAACTTCGAAGCTGGAAGATTGTGCCAATCCTAACATACCGCTGCCATTAGAGATAGAACCATAGTTTTCCCTTATCATTACCAATTTAAAACATGAGGAACATAGGCCTAGGAAGTTCTGAAGAGAAACAAATTTTTCTTTAACTTCATCTAAGATTTTGGAAACTGGCTCTTTACTCAAATTTGGACATAAGGCTGGTGCTCAACCGCTATTTCAGGCCCTGGAAGCTCTTGGATATTATAGACGATTTTCCTATAAATTTATATAGGATCACATCGAAGCTGGAAGATTGTGCCAATCCTAACAAACGGCTCTCACTTGAGACACTATCATAGATTTTCCTTATCATTACCAATTTAAAACATGAAGAACCATTTCTGGTCTAAGAAGTTCTTAGGAGACATACATTTTTATTTAACTTCACCTGAGATTTTAGAAGTTGTCCATTTACTCAAATTTAAACATACGTCTTTTGCTGGCCACTTGGCCTACATTAACCTTATGACGTACCAGCTCAAAATGTCGATCGCTAGTTCCGGCGTAGAAAGGTCTTGGATGTTATAGGCGATCACTGAGGAGCTACTGTAGTTTGCCTTTACTATTATTAACTCAACACATACAGAACCATTTCCGACCTAGAAAGTTTTTGAGATACAAATTTTTATTTAACTTCACTTGAGATTTTGGAAATGTACCATTAACTCAAATTTGAACATACGGCCCCTTGTTCACATTCACGCTATCATGTATCATCTCGTTGCTGACCACTTGGTCAGCATTCACTTCATCACGTACCATCTTGATGCATTAATCATTTTTTCGGCCCAGGAGGGTCTTGGATGTTATAGACGATTTTTATATAAGTTCATATGGTGCGTTATCGAATCTGGAAGTTTGTGCCAATATGAACATGCGGCTATCACTGGAGAGCTAATTAAAAGTTGTTTACTCCTAATCTGATGCCAAAATACATTATAGCATTCAAATATATTTGTTTTTAATTGTTTTATATAAACAACAAATAAATAAAAAAAAATGGAATGAAATAGAATTGTTTGGTGTAAATAATAAAAATAAATTTCGTTGGATAAAGACTGGGATAATTTCATATAAAACTGGGATAACTTGACGAGAAAAAAAATTAAAATCATGAAAATTCATTTGGGTATTCTCTATACAATGCTAAACAATTGCGCAGATAATCATTTTTCCTAAAGTGACAGAAAATTGCCCGAATCTGGGCCATTTTTCTCGTTAAATGATGTTCCAAAATCGAAAATACTCTTCTTCAATTTTTTTTCGCCTTATACTGTTGATCATTTTCTTAAAATGCCCCAACTGATCGTGGCCCGGTCGACCTTTCGATTTTGAAGCATTACTTGACGAGAAAACCTCAGCCCCTTGTTAAAACATATATCAGCTCTTTGTTAAAATATCATGAAACATCTGCCTGTTCTAGATCGATGAAGGACCATAGCATGAGTGTGCAAATATCATATTTTATGAATTACCTGAATTTACACTGATATTTTAAAATTGGGCAATCCAACCGACGCGTGACAGATAATCTGAATTTATAGCGATTTAACATCATAATTTTAAATTCAGCTTTTCAAACTGAACTGGAGTCTGTCATAATAAAAAAGTAAAACACAAAATTTTACTCCTGACGAAATGGTATACTGTCCCATACCATTTATGTTTATGTATTCATGTTTCTAGAGGGATTTGACATCAAACTAACGTAATCACGGAAATAAATTAGTTTAATAATTACTCTCCCTTAATCCCTTAATCCCTTGATATTTGGGACCAACCACTTGGTCCGTTAGTTCCTGGAATGAAGTCAATGAAGTTAGCCCGAACCCGAAAGTTTTGGTAGGTTTCTTCGCTAAAGTGTAGCCATCCCGAAAAAAATGTATATATTGAAAAAGTGTAGTCTCATCCCGAAAATATATAAAAAAGTGTAGGATTCACGAGAAAATGTAAATTTTGGAAAAGTGTAGTCCCATCCCGAAAAAGCAGCAAATTAAGAAAAAATATTTTGTGTAGCTCTGCATTATTTTGATAATGAATAATGTACTCGTATTCATTATTTTTTAAAATACCAAACAAGAAAATATATATAAAAATTATATACCTTTATAAATATTATATTTTTTCGAAAACTGAAACTTGAGATTTGGGAGTTTTGTTGCGTTTCACTTGCCTACTAGACGCATAAAACTAATATTATTGTTGATTGATGTAAATAATAATTAAATTTTATATTTACATCTAGTGTGCTGTTGAAACAACTGAAAAACCTCAACAAACTCATATTCATATCATGGAGATAAAATATTTAAATTTGAATAAATATGTAAATCCTATTTCGTCGGTGTGGATAGGGACACTTGAAATTCTCGGGAGCCAATCCTAGGGATATTCGACACCAGTGGCATATACCACCAGATAGGGCTTGGTTATGACTATCAACCACAACAAACTCATATTCATATCATGGAGATAAAATATTTAAATTTGAATAAATATGTAAATCCCATATCGTCGGTGTGTGGTATTGGGACACTTGAAATTCTCGGGAGCCAATCCTAGGGATATTCGACACCAGTGGCATATACCACCAGATAGAACTTGGTTATGACTATCAACCACAATAAATTCATATTCATATCATGGAGATAAAATATTTAAATTTGAATAAATATGTAAATCCTATTTCGTCGGTGTGGATAGGGACACTTGAAATTCTCGGGAGCCAATCCTAGGGATATTCGACACCAGTGGCATATACCACCTGATAGGGCTTGGTTATGACTATCAACCACAATAAAACAATAAATTCATATTCATATCATGGAGATAAAATATTTAAATTTGAATAAATATGTAAATCCTATTTCGTCGGTGTGTAGATAGGGACACTTGAAATTCTCGGGAGCCAATCCTAGGGATATTCGACAACAGTGGCATATACCACCAGATAGGGCTTGGTTATTACTATCAACCACAACAAACTCATATTCATATCATGGAGATAAAATATTTAAATTTGAATAAATATGTAAATCCCATATCGTCGGTGTGGTATAGGGACACTTGAAATTCTCGGGAGCCAATCCTAGGGATATTCGACACCAGTGGCATATACCACCAGATAGGGCTTGGTTATGACTATCAACCACAATAAATTCATATCCATATCATGGAGATAAAATATTTAAATTTGAATAAATATGTAAATCCCATATCGTCGGTGTGAGGTATTGGGACACTTGAAATTCTCGGGAGCCAATCCTAGGGATATTCGACACCAGTGGCATGTACCACCAGATAGGGCTTGGTTATGACTATCAACCACAACAAACTCATATTCATATCATGGAGATAAAATATTTAAATTTGAATAAATATGTAAATCCCATATCGTCGGTGTGTGGTATTGGGACACTTGAAATTCTCGGGAGCCAATCCTAGGGATATTCGACACCAGTGGCATATACCACCAGATAGGGCTTGGTTATGACTATCAACCACAATAATTCATATTCATATCATGGAGATAAAATATTTAAATTTGAATAAATATGTAAATCCTATTTCGGCGGTGTGTAGATAGGGACACTTGAAATTCTCGGGAGCCAATCCTAGGGATATTCGACAACAGTGGCATATACCACCAGATAGGGCTTGGTTATTACTATCAACCACAACAAACTCATATTCATATCATGGAGATAAAATATTTAAATTTGAATAAATATGTAAATCCCATATCGCCGGTGTGGTATAGGGACACTTGAAATTCTCGGGAGCCAATCCTAGGGATATTCGACACCAGTGGCATATACCACCAGATAGGGCTTGGTTATGACTATCAACCACAATAAATTCATATCCATATCATGGAGATAAAATATTTAAATTTGAATAAATATGTAAATCCCATATCGTCGGTGTGAGGTATTGGGACACTTGAAATTCTCGGGAGCCAATCCTAGGGATATTCGACACCAGTGGCATGTACCACCAGATAGGGCTTGGTTATGACTATCAACCACAATAAATTCATATCCATATCATGGAGATAAAATATTTAAATTTGAATAAATATGTAAATCCTATTTCGTCGGTGTGGATAGGGACACTTGAAATTCTCGGGAGCCAATCCTAGGGATATTCGACACCAGTGGCATATACCACCAGATAGGGCTAGGTTATGACTATCAACCACAATAAATTCCTGTCCATATCATGGAGATAAAATATTTAAATTTGAATGAATATGTAAATCCTATTTCGTAGGTGTGTGGTATTGGGACACTTGAAATTCTCGGGAGCCAATCCTAGGGATATTCGACACCAGTGGCATATACCACCTGATAGGGCTTGGTTATGACTATCAACCACAATAAATTCATATCCATATCATGGAGATAAAATATTTAAATTTGAATAAATATGTAAATCCCATATCGTCGGTGTGGATAGGGACACTTGAAATTCTCGGGAGCCAATCCTAGGGATATTCGACACCAGTGGCATATACCACCAGATAGGGCTTGGTTATGACTATCAACCACAATAAATTCATATCCATATCATGGAGATAAAATATTTAAATTTGAATAAATATGTAAATCCCATATCGTCGGTGTGAGGTATTGGGACACTTGAAATTCTCGGGAGCCAATCCTAGGGATATTCGACACCAGTGGCATGTACCACCAGATAGGGCTTGGTTATGACTATCAACCACAACAAACTCATATTCATATCATGGAGATAAAATATTTAAATTTGAATAAATATGTAAATCCCATATCGTCGGTGTGAGGTATTGGGACACTTGAAATTCTCGGGAGCCAATCCTAGGGATATTCGACACCAGTGGCATGTACCACCAGATAGGGCTTGGTTATGACTATCAACCACAACAAACTCATATTCATATCATGGAGATAAAATATTTAAATTTGAATAAATATGTAAATCCCATATCGTCGGTGTGTGGTATTGGGACACTTGAAATTCTCGGGAGCCAATCCTAGGGATATTCGACACCAGTGGCATATACCACCAGATAGGGCTTGGTTATGACTATCAACCACAATAATTCATATTCATATCATGGAGATAAAATATTTAAATTTGAATAAATATGTAAATCCTATTTCGGCGGTGTGTAGATAGGGACACTTGAAATTCTCGGGAGCCAATCCTAGGGATATTCGACAACAGTGGCATATACCACCAGATAGGGCTTGGTTATTACTATCAACCACAACAAACTCATATTCATATCATGGAGATAAAATATTTAAATTTGAATAAATATGTAAATCCATATCGCCGGTGTGGTATAGGGACACTTGAAATTCTCGGGAGCCAATCCTAGGGATATTCGACACCAGTGGCATATACCACCAGATAGGGCTTGGTTATGACTATCAACCACAATAAATTCATATCCATATCATGGAGATAAAATATTTAAATTTGAATAAATATGTAAATCCCATATCGTCGGTGTGAGGTATTGGGACACTTGAAATTCTCGGGAGCCAATCCTAGGGATATTCGACACCAGTGGCATGTACCACCAGATAGGGCTTGGTTATGACTATCAACCACAATAAATTCATATCCATATCATGGAGATAAAATATTTAAATTTGAATAAATATGTAAATCCTATTTCGTCGGTGTGGATAGGGACACTTGAAATTCTCGGGAGCCAATCCTAGGGATATTCGACACCAGTGGCATCATACCACCAGATAGGGCTAGGTTATGACTATCAACCACAATAAATTCCTGTCCATATCATGGAGATAAAATATTTAAATTTGAATGAATATGTAAATCCTATTTCGTAGGTGTGTGGTATTGGGACACTTGAAATTCTCGGGAGCCAATCCTAGGGATATTCGACACCAGTGGCATATACCACCTGATAGGGCTTGGTTATGACTATCAACCACAATAAATTCATATCCATATCATGGAGATAAAATATTTAAATTTGAATAAATATGTAAATCCCATATCGTCGGTGTGGATAGGGACACTTGAAATTCTCGGGAGCCAATCCTAGGGATATTCGACACCAGTGGCATATACCACCTGATAGGGCTTGGTTATGACTATCAACCACAATAAATTCATATTCATATCATGGAGATAAAATATTTAAATTTGAATAAATATGTAAATCCTATTTCGTCGGTGTGTGGATAGGGACACTTGAAATTCTCGGGAGCCAATCCTAGGGATATTCGACACCAGTGGCATATACCACCTGACAGGGCTTGGTTTTGACTATCAACCACAATAAATTCATATTCATATCATGGAGATAAAATATTTAAATTTGAATAAATATGTAAATCCTATTTCGTCGGTGTGTGGATAGGGACACTTGAAATTCTCGGGAGCCAATCCTAGGGATATTCGACAACAGTGGCATATACCACCAGATAGGGCTTGGTTATTACTATCAACCACAACAAACTCATATTCATATCATGGAGATAAAATATTTAAATTTGAATAAATATGTAAATCCCATATCGTCGGTGTGTGGTATTGGGACACTCGAAATTCTCGGGAGCCAATCCTAGGGATATTCGACACCAGTGGCATATACCACCTGATAGGGCTCGGTTATGACTATCAACCACAATAAATTCATATCCATATCATGGAGATAAAATATTTAAATTTGAATAAATATGTAAATCCCATATCGTCGGTGTGAGGTATTGGGACACTTGAAATTCTCGGGAGCCAATCCTAGGGATATTCGACACCAGTGGCATATACCACCAGATAGGGCTTGGTTATGACTATCAACCACAATAAATTCATATTCATATCATGGAGATAAAATATTTAAATTTGAATAAATATGTAAATCCTATTTCGTCGGTGTGGATAGGGACACTTGAAATTCTCGGGAGCCAATCCTAGGGATATTCGACACCAGTGGCATATACCACCAGATAGGGCTTGGTTATGACTATCAACCACAACAAACTCATATTCATATCATGGAGATAAAATATTTAAATTTGAATAAATATGTAAATCCCATATCGTCGGTGTGTGGTAAAGGGACACTTGAAATTCTCGGAAGCCAATCCTAGGGATATTCGACACCAGTGGCATATACCACCAGATTGGGCTTGGTTATGACTATCAACCACAATAAGTTCCTGTCCATATCATGGAGATAAAATATTTAAATTTGAATAAATATGTAAATCCTATTTCGTCGGTGTGTAGATAGGGACACTTGAAATTCTCGGGAGCCAATCCTAGGGATATTCGACAACAGTGGCATATACCACCAGATAGGGCTTGGTTATTACTATCAACCACAACAAACTCATATTCATATCATGGAGATAAAATATTTAAATTTGAATAAATATGTAAATCCCATATCGTCGGTGTGTGGTATTGGGACACTTGAAATTCGCGGGAGCCAATCCTAGGGATATTCGACACCAGTGGCATATACCACCTGATAGGGCTTGGTTATGACTATCAACCACAATAAATTCATATTCATATCATGGAGATAAAATATTTAAATTTGAATAAATATGTAAATCCCATATCGTCGGTGTGAGGTATTGGGACACTTGAAATTCTCGGGAGCCAATCCTAGGGATATTCGACACCAGTGGCATATACCACCAGATAGGGCTTGGTTATGACTATCAACCACAATAAATTCATATCCATATCATGGAGATAAAATATTTAAATTTGAATATATATGTAAATCCTATTTCGTCGGTGTAGATAGGGACACTTGAAATTCTCGGGAGCCAATCCTAGGGATATTCGACACCAGTGGCATATACCACCAGATAGGGCTTGGTTATGACTATCAACCACAACAAACTCATATTCATATCATGGAGATAAAATATTTAAATTTGAATAAAATTATAATGCTGTGGGCAAAAAATATTAAGACTTTGCTCATAATTTTAAAATTCTTTATTTATTTCTCCAAATCTATTTCGTCCTTCTTTAAAGTAATCCCCCCCGGCCTTAATACACTTGTGTTTACGTTTTTACCAATCCTCGAAACAGTTGTTAAAGTCAATTTCCGGAATAGCCTCCTATGCACGTAGCGATTCACGTTTAATGTCTTTAATTGACTCAAAACGGTTTCCCCGGAGCGGTCGCTTGAAATTGCTGAACAGCCAGAAGTCACACGGAGCTAAACCAGACGAATACGTTGGTGGCGGAACGATATGGGTGGAATTTGTGGCGAAACAATCACGTAAAACCAATGCAGTATGAGAAGGTGCATTATCGTGGTGCAAAAACCAAGAGTTGTCGACCCATAATTCCGGCCTTTTTTTACGAATAGCTTCGCGTAAACGACGCATAACACTCAAATAGTACTTCTTGTTGATAGTTTGGCTGGTCGGAAGGAATTCGGAGTGCACCACACCTCGATAATCGAAGAAAACTGTCGATATCACCTTGATTTTTGATTTGTTTTGAGGTGGTTTTTTCGGCTTCGACTCACCTGTTGCACGATATTCAGCCGATTGATCGTCTGTTTCCGGGTCGTTAGCATAGATCCAAGACTCATCGCCAGTTATAATACGTTTCATGACATCCTGGTAGTCGGAAAGCATTGTTTCACAGACGTCAACGCAACGTTGTTTTTCCAAAAAATTTAGTGATTTTGGAACCAATCGATTTCACTGATCCTTCGGATATTTCAACGATGCCAGTAGGGTCTCTGACTGTTAATCGTCGATTCTCGAGCACCAACTCCTTGATTTTATTAACGTGTTGATCATCAGTTGATGTCGATGGCCGTCCTAGACGTGATTCGTTGTCAACACGTTCTCGACCCTCTGTGAACAATTTGTACCAATCAAAAACACTTGCTCGCAACATACAATTATCACCGAAGGCCTTTTGCAACAATCTAAACGTTTCGGCACCACAAAATTGATTCCGCACACAACATTTAATGGAACTTCTTTGTTGAATAATTTCACTCATTGTAAAAATCGCCAATTCCACTTTTTGAACTTCATTTTTAGTCATACCAACATAGGAAAAAAAATATTTCGACGAATGGTTTTCCGCGCGAAATTTAAATGAAAAAGTCTTACAACTTTTTGCCCACAGTAGTAAATCCAATTTCATCGGTGTGTAGTAAAGGGACAATTGTCCAGCGACACAATCAGCTAGTTAGCAGTAACATCAATTGAATTTTGTAACTCGGAATATTAAATAGATAGAATTTATTAACTGTAATAAGGTACTGGTAGTTAGCAGTATCATCACTGATGTCGAATATCCCTAGGATTGGCTTCCGAGAATTTCAAGTGTCCCTATACCACACACCGACGAAATAGGATTTACATATATATTCAAATTTAAATATTTTATCTCCATGATATGGATATGAATTTATTGTGGTTGATAGTCATAACCAAGCCCTATCTGGTGGTATATGCCACTGGTGTCGAATATCCCTAGGATTGGCTCCCGAGAATTTCAAGTGTCCCAATACCTCACACCGACGATATGGGATTTACATATTTATTCAAATTTAAATATTTTATCTCCATGATATGGATATGAATTTATTGTGGTTGATAGTCATAACCAAGCCCTATCTGGTGGTATATGCCACTGGTGTCGAATATCCCTAGGATTGGCTCCCGAGAATTTCAAGTGTCCCTATCCACACACCGACGAAATAGGATTTACATATATATTCAAATTTAAATATTTTATCTCCATGATATGGATATGAATTTATTGTGGTTGATAGTCATAACCAAGCCCTATCTGGTGGTATATGCCACTGGTGTCGAATATCCCTAGGATTGGCTTCCGAGAATTTCAAGTGTCCCTATAGCACACACCGACGATATGGGATTTACATATTTATTCAAATTTAAATATTTTATCTCCATGATATGAATATGAGTTTGTTGTGGTTGATAGTCATAACCAAGCCCTATCTGGTGGTATATGCCACTGGTGTCGAATATCTCTAGGATTGGCTCCCGAGAATTTCAAGTGTCCCTATACCACACACCGACGAAATAGGATTTACATATTTATTCAAATTTAAATATTTTATCTCCATGATATGAATATGAATTTATTGTGGTTGATAGTCATAACCAAGCCCTATCTGGTGGTATATGCCACTGGTGTCGAATATCTCTAGGATTGGCTCCCGAGAATTTCAAGTGTCCCAATACCACACACCGACGAAATAGGATTTACATATTTATTCAAATTTAAATATTTTATCTCCATGATATGAATATGAGTTTGGTGAGGTTTTTCAGTTGTTTCAACAGCACACTAGATGTAAATATAAAATTTAATTATTATTTACATCAATCAACAATAATATTAGTTTTATGCGTCTAGTAGGCAAGTGAAACGCAACAAAACTCCCAAATCTCAAGTTTCAGTTTTCGAAAAAATATAATATTTATAAAGGTATATAATTTTTATATATATTTTCTTGTTTGGTATTTTAAAAAATAATGAATACG
>OY829914.1:123739519-123987532 GCA_963691935.1 Nephrotoma guestfalica
GCGGAAATACCTTTAGTATTCTTCAATGCATTGACGATGAAACTTAATAAATAATCGCTATTTTCAGTTATTTAGAGCGCCATGTTCAGTTATTTAGACCTCAATAGATTGTCTTGAATTTTTTTACAGTTACAGTATTACTAATTTGCTAACATACTGTGTGGCAGATAATAATTTAGCCTAGTTGTTTGTTCTTTTAACACAACTATAATGTTTGGTAATAAATAAATTGCGGTCAAACGGTTTTAAATCTAAACTTAAACATTAATATATTATTTTAAATAACTAAATTCTTTACAATAATTAACTACTTATTTAATACATTTTTACATCAATACATAATAAATTAAAATATATTTGTTACTATAAAAGATGCAAAATATTTGCCCCTGAATATATGCAAATGAATAGCGGTATTTAGTAAGATTTAGTAAAAAGTTCAATCCCGTATATAGGGCGATGAAGTTTTTACTAAAATAAAACTAAATGATTTTAGTAAAATTTAGTATAAACTTCAATATCATTTATTCATAATGGTGAGAAGATAGAGGACGAGGGAAGGGAAGATAATGTTGGGGTGGCATCTGGTATTTAAAAAAACGGAAACCAATGCTGGTGGGATTTTGGCATAGTCTCCGATTGAACAGGTTTATCTGAAGGTTCCCTACCAAAAAGGCAGAGATCAGAGGAGAAATCGTGAAAAAAGGCAAGAGGACTAGAATGTAGGCAATTGTAACTAGACCTTTGAATGAGGTGCTAATCAACACTTAGTGGGGGCTCTCATTGAAAGAGCCTACGAGGATAGATAGCAATTGGATGAAGATGGATAAGGCCATAGCCGTCATTTACATAAAAATTATCAAGGAAAACCCTGGGTCCGGTCCGGCTAAAAGGGCGGAGGATAGCACTGGAATCTTGTCAAGCTGACATCTTCTGCCACCTAACCGTCATTAACTCTGTCTTAAAAGTCTGTAGAGAGCCTAGGTGAAGTTTGGCCTGGTGCTGAACCAGAAGTAGTTGCCAGAGAGGACATGCTCTGCAGATCTAGAACAAGAGCTTTGATCGCGGTGAAACCCAGCGACTCTAAAGAAATTTTGCAATTTCTACAAATTAGCAATCCTAAACTGCCGACCAGCTACTGGAGAGAGGCTAAGTTGGAAAAACCATCATATTAAATAGACAGTCGATGACTGCGCTGGCGAGAACTAATGGTTTAACTAGCTATAGCTTCAGCGCAATCACACTCAAGATTTATTGAAAAAGCGAGAACGACATCTTGAGGGTGCCGACACCGGTAGAGGCACCGGCTAACAACCTAAACATCATAGAAATGGGTGCGAAGGTAAAAGCATTTTCTACAGATACGGAAATGTCCACTTCGACGGGAACAATTTGTGGACCCCTGGAGCAATCAGAGTTAGAAAAGAACTCTGATGTAACTGTGGTGTGGGTTGGCATAAAAGAGGAAATCTTATATAGAGGTTCCTGCAGATTACCGTCCATCACTCCAAAGCAGCTTCGGCTGCACTCTTGCTCAAACTAAACGCGGAGGAGATAGATATTGTACTAGTACAAAAACCTTGCCTCTATGCTGAACGGAAATTTGGACATATGACTCCTAAATATAAACTGGTATACGTGAAGAATGTGGATAAAATTCGTTCCTGCATTCTTGTTAAGAATAATCTAAATATCTTACTGTTATCAAATTACAGTAATTCAAATTTGGTTAGTAACCAAGCATTGAGATGGATGGATATAGTCTTTAGCTAATATCCAGCTACCTTTTACAAGATGGAAAAGATCTAACCAGACATTTTAGGTAGCTAATTAATGAAATTCGAAATAATTAAAGCTAATTAATGAACGAAGTGAGTTTCTACTTGATTTTATTCTTAGTACTTGTAACGAACTAACCTCCATTTTGGTAGTATGTTGTTAACAGAATTTTCCTAATTAGCGGTTCCAACTCGGTACTTTAAGCCGGCTATGACTCAGGGTCGGCGTGGGGTTTTATGGAACATAACTAGGCCTTGATAGACCGAGATAAAAAAAATGAATCACTACAAGCCAAGAAAAAAAACAAATCCACCAAACACATCAATCAATTCGATCACTCACCTCATCCTCCGTCTAGTTTCTCTATTTTATCTCATTATATATTTTCGTTAATAAGTACCTGAAATAAACAAAATACGACACTAGCGAAAACCCGATCGGAAAAAAAATAAAAACCAAAAAAACAATATCGATTAATTAAAAGTTGCCAAAATAACATTGTTATACGTATATTTATATATGAATGAATTTTGTTTTAATTTTCAATGACCTTAATCCAAAGAAGAAAAAAAATTATTTATAAATAGTTTAGGAATTATTCAATTACAACAAAATGGAATAATCCGCGAAAAAAGTAAATTTCCGTACAAAATTAGAAAATGTAAAAAAAAAGAATCTTAAAACTAAATTTACAATAAAAAAAATCTTACTTAATTATATGACGTCATATTCTTTCTTTTTATGTACATAATCAAACACTCACTGATTTCCCAATATCCCATGATGACGTTTAACATACAGTTGCTCAACTAACTCCTTGTCATGCGAAGATTTGTCCTTAACAGATTTATTTTGTTTTTTTTTGAGCACCTGTACGAGTAGGTCGAATCGAGGCGTTTATTATTTATTGTTGATTCGCATAAAACTATCAATTATTATGATGATTGTAATTAACCAAGAATTTATCATTATTATCATTATTACAATTTAGCGTCACTATAGTATTATTATAATTTAATGCATTATGAATATTATTATTATCGGTAAAATACATACTATTATAAGTCTTTTGGTACATACATTTCCGATTAACAAAATTGTCTACACACAATTGGGTGAGCACCTGTACATTTTTGGTATAGAGGTATAATATTAATTTTCTTATACTCTTACGATGTACGGTCACTTTAACACGTTTTACTTAATTTTTTTCCGAAATACGATTTCCGTACTTAAATCATCTGTGTTTTTGTTTATTGTATATTTTTCTGAGTTTGTATTCAGATAATTACTGGTTCAATACCCACGTTTCCTCCGGTTTATTAGAGAAAATCCTGTTTGTTTGTTCACCGTTTTTTTTCTTTGTGTCTTACGAGTAAAAATCACTAAAAATTACAGTTTATGTTGGTGATTTTTTCTTACACAATTTACTAATTTGTCCACTATATATACTACAATTATTTTCACTTATGTACTAAGATAATAGTTCTCAAACTTATTAACTAAATTCATATATCCGTAGACGTATATTATTCAGAACACAATTAAACCCGGCACATTTATTTTTGCTCACTATGCCAAACAAATTATTGATTTTCACTTATTGTTTTTTTTGGTACATATTTAAACATTTAAACGGCGTCCAAAAATAATTGATCTCTACCATCAGAAAACCAAAATTTAACTAAAAAAATTGTCCTTCGACCGAGATTTTGTTTTTTTCAGGTTTTTCGATTTTTTTATCATAACGAATACAAAATAAAAGAATTTCCACCACTCTTGCATCATTACATAATCAAGATACGTTGATCGTTATCATTCCGATTTAAAAAAAAATACTTATTCAACCCTCAACTTGTAGCGATCAGTTTAAGTGGGCGCTACATACTTATCTATGTATATGCGCAATATAGGCTGTAAACCAACGTTTATTACTAGAAATAGACAAAAAAAGCTATATACACAGGTTTTCTACCGGGATAGTTTTAGAACTAATCTAAGTAGTCCACTGCCGGTGCCCTTTCCAACCCCCTTGATTCAACAAAGGAGTTTGATGCCCTAAACACCTTTAATAAAACCATATTATGTTTGCGTTTGGCATTCTCTTCAATTGGGCTAACAGCATGTGAATACACACAAAACTGAGTAGGTACTTTTCTCTCAGAAAATACAAATTTCATCAGATCGACCCCCTCCCTACCTTAACTGGTATTGATATAGCGAAGTATCTGGGTATCATTCTGGCAGTAAGCTAAGCTGGAAACCTATCATATTAGAAAGAGTAAAGAAGGTTACAGTAGCGCTTTACTCCTGTAAAAATGTCATTTGTCTTGATTTCGTTTTTATTTTGTATAGAAAATATTTTTTTTTGTAAAATTGTTTTATTATTCTTTTGAGAATGGAACCGAAACCCATTCATCTCACAAACCTATATATTCTAAGTAATCAAATGGAAGCGAGCTCAGCTATAAGGCTCAACTCCATCTCCTTGTGGAACTGTAACAATACAGAAGACTGATCTGTTCTAAATAACAGGAACACCCTAAATACTTTCGGCTAAACCATTTGTAGAGGGAACTGGTTGAGCAAGGAATTTTGAATCCTTCCCTTTTACGATAATAACGAGGAGTTTTAACTTTAGAAATAATTTTAATTTTCAACTTATAATCACAAACGCCTTGTAAGTATATCAACTTTTATGAGTGGTATAATTTTCATATTGTCATTGGAATATTTTTACTGATATTTCCGAAGCCAACTGTCGTTACAATAGGACTGGTTGAGTAAATACTAATACAGTAAATGAGTAACTTACAATAGAAAAATCTTAGCATACAATTTACCCTAATTTATACTAAAATTTAGCAGAAAATATAAGATTCTGTAACTAAATTCATCAATGATTTATTATTCCCGTATGTAATTTCTTCCTGTACAAAACGTTACAACTCCTTCATAATAAACCCGAGGTAAAATAGATTAATTACTTTAACACCAGAGCGGTATAATTTAGAAGACAACTCAATATGCTGGATGATACAGTCAGAAGCTCTTCAAAAATAATAAAATTTTGTTATTATATTGTAGCTTTTCGTACATTTTAAACGTCGTTATCCCGACAAAATGTGTACCTATAAAGAGATATAAAGTATAATTCGAAAAGAGGGACATGAAAATATGAAAATCTTTGATGATTATTTTTTAAAGATTGTGCACGGGTATTAAAATATTGGATTACAAAGATAATAACGTAAAAATATTTATCTAGTATTTTTGTAGAACAGGATTAAACATAATTCCACAGTGACAACAACAATAACAATAACAGGACATATTATTTTGGGTATAAAATACCTTTGTGTATTAGGTAACCCCCAACTCAATATTTTGTTGTGTTGGGTGGATGTGATGATGCCAGCGTTACTGTTAGAGATACTAACGTAATAAAACCAAATGTCTGTTCAAAGGTAAATGATTGTGAGTCTTGATGTACATGTACTAGAGTAAATAAAAAATCCGAAATATGTTTGCCTTACCTATAAACTGGAACATTATTTTTATACCAAACAACCAGCAACACTTCATCATTTTGTAAATTTGTTGATAAATCACATTGTATTTGAGCTGTCCCATTTACTAAAACTTTTTGTATTTCACCATCTGAAAATAGAAAGATCAATAGAAAAATATTGTTATTTATTCTAACTATATATAATTAATTTATTTATGTTATTTAATATTTTATGTTTTTGTCACAATCGGGATCATATGTGCCAGATCTAATCAATCAATGAAATCAATATGAAATCCGTAACGTATGAAATGCGGATGCACGATAATTTTTCGATTAATAAAATTCAATTAATTCTCAGAAATACGAGTACGAGTAGGTACACGTTCATATATGAATGGTGATAAGATCGAAACGTATTATATATGTATACATCAAAAACCGGAGATAAATGACATTAAAATAATAAAAAAGGATTAAATTTGTATACAGACGACGATGCCACAAAAACAAAATAATAAAAACGGATATTAGATAAAAATGATTCTAGCAAGTAGCATTTTCAGTATACACGAGGAATAATTCTTCGCTTAAACGACGAGTACACAAAATTTTGTGGGTTCTTGAGTGTTGTGTAATGAATAATAAATTAATTTATATAGCCATAATTTTATGGTTTTTAATTATGAAAAATAATAAATCTATTAGAGACGTTTTATTTATTACATGAAGAAACCTAATTTATTGCGGCTTTTATAATCTCATATAATAAGGATATGTGTATGTGTGGTCGGTGGTTTCGGTTTCGATTATCGTATTTACGTAGATTGTGAATTTATTGATTATAATATAGTAATTCAAATTTATATCGCTTATTTGGTAACGTGTACATAGTGAACCTTCAAGGTTGTACATAAAATATTACGTGCAACCCATTAATTTCGAGTTTTTTCCGAAACAATTGTGGTAGGGAGTTATTGGTTTCTGAATACGTAAGCTAGTGCTATTTAAATCATGTAGTTAAGAACTTTAAGTAGCTTTAATGTACTAAACATGGGCGTGATACTATCAACAAATTAAAAAATGGAGGTGTGAATATGCATGTTGCATTGTGCCTTAACATGTTGAGGCCAACAACCGTCTTACTTTCACCAGAAACATATACATAGATCTCAAATACATCATACTTCATTTCTAAAACGAAACATTAGACTACTGCAAAAATCCAGAAAAACTGTTTTGTATAATCAAAAAACATTATCACTGCTTGAATTTCATAAAGCCAACACGGCAAAGAGTGTCCAGATTTCCACAAAATTTTGCAAATATCTCCTAATTAATGGAAAAAGTTCAAGTATGAAGTTTTATTCCGAACCAATCCGCCAGGACTGTAGAGAGGATGAATTTTGCTAAAATATTTTTTTAGTTAAAACTCGTTATTTCTGACCAAATTTTTAGTTGAAATTTAGTTGAAATTTAATTTAATATTTTTTTATTTTTATTCGTTTTATCCTAATTGTCATATAGACACTCGACTTGCGGTGGATAAACGTTGACCAAAAATCACTGGGATCTCCCAATTTTTGAAATAGCTTAAGTAAGAAGTTTTATCCCGATCAATCAATCCGAATGGGCATTAACTGAATTTTTGCTGAACAACAGTTTTTTCTCAAAAATCATAATTTCCGCTTAAATTTTGGAAAATGTACTTGGGCCGATATTGTTGCAAAATAAATTTAGAATCTTTTAATTGATAATCGTTTTTCTTGTAAATGATATGTTTTGGGGGTGGAGAACCAATATCATTAATCTGCACAGTACTACACAACACACACCCATACACACACACACACACACACACACACACACACACACACACACACACACACACACACACACACACACACACACACACACACACAAATATTTTCAGACCTCTGGGATCTCTAAATTTGTTAAAAAGCCTTAGGTATAAAGTTTCATCCTACATATACACACACACACACAACTACTGCGAGGCTGCCCAGGACCTGCTGCAGCAACCCATACAGGAAGTGAAAGCGGACATTGTCATTGTGTGTGAGCAATATAGGAACCTTCACAGACGGTGTTGGGCTTCAGATAGATCGAATCGAGCTGCTGTATGGGTTTGTGGTACCTACCCCCTACAGGAAATTGGTGTGAGTTCTGTACCCGGTTTTGTCAGAGCCAAAGTGAACGGCGTTCATATTTATAGTTGCTACGCATCTCCTAGTGCATCGATAGAAGAATTTAAAATATTTCTCGATCAATTAACGGATGATGCACGGAGCCACAACCCGGTGCTCATAGCCGGGGATTTTAATGCATGGGCTGTAGAGTGGGGAAGTAGAGAAACCAGAAGTAGAGGTTCCGCATTGTTAGAAGCCTTCGCATCATTGCCGGTCGTATTAATGAATACAGGAAATACACCTACTTTCTGTAGAGGAAATGTAACCTCGATAGTTGACCTAACGTTTGTGTGCCATTGTCTTGCCGATAAAGGAGTAGCGTGGAGAGTGAGCGATCTATATACGCATAGTGATCATCAAGGTATTGTGTATGAACTGGCGGATAGTAAACCCCAAAGGACTATAGTTAGACACAGGAGAAGAATAGGATGGAAGTCCGCAGCGTTCGATGAGAACATTTTCCGTCTCATGATTGAGGATCTTACCCTATCTGGTACCGCAAATAACAAAGCCGTCCAGCTTATGAGACATGTTACAAGAGCCTGCGATACAGCAAAGCCAAGAAGGATGGTGGATAATCGTAGAAAACCAGTCTTCTGGTGGAACGACGAGATTTCTGAATTGCGTAAAAGGTGCCTGAACGCAAGAAGGCGATACCAGCGTGCTAGACACGTCGAAAACTCTCCCCTTCGACAACAATACTGTAAAGCTCGATCGGAGCTTAAGCATGCCATTAAAGCAAGTAAGCGAAAGTCCTTTCGCGAACTGTGCGAGGAGGTTGGGGTAGATCCTACCGATTGGTGATGAAAAAACTCAGAACCAATTACGCCACTGCTCCCACATGCCCGGCAATGCTGTCTGACATAGTGAGTCACCTGTTCCCGCAGCAACCCGATAGTGTGTTAGAAGTATTAGGTAACGAGGAGGATGATATCCCACCAGTTACTGAGGAGGAGGTTCTGAGGGAATGTGGCAAAGTGGGTTACAATAAAGCTCCTGGCCCGGATAACATTCCGAATATTGTATTGAAGTCGGCGGTTAAAGCATATCCAAACTTATTCACGGAAGTATATACTGCATGCTTAGTTGAGGGGGTGTTCTCTAGTAAATGGAAGGAACAGAGGCTAGTATTGTTGCCAAAAGGAGACAAACCACCAGGTGAACCGTCGTCCTGGCGTCCAGTCTGTCTGTTGGAAACGGCACGCAAAACCCTAGAGAGAGTTGTATGTGACCGGTTTCAAGAGGCTATAGTTAGAGCAGGTAACCTGGCATAGCATCAGTATGGCTTTCGAAAGGCGCGCTCAACAGTGGATGCGATTAAAGAGGTTGTAGATACGGCACACCAGGCGATATCCGGTTCTCGATGGCTATGTGGTAGTAAAAAATACTGTACCATAGTTACATTGGATGTGAAAAACCCATTCAAAACGGCGAATTGGAGCTGCACATTTAACGCACTGACGCGGATGAACGTACCGAAGTACCTGCTGAGACTAGTTTTCAGCTACTTTAGCGAGAGGATCTTGATGTATGATACGGAGGAAGGAAAGAAAACTTACGAGGTGACTGGTGGAGTTCCTCAAGGATCAGTGTTAGGTCCTACACTCTGGAATGTGATGTACGATGGTGTACTTCGACTGCCCATACCAAGTGATGCACAGGTGATTGGATTTGCGGACGACATCGCGATTATAGTAGTCGCAAAACACAGAGAGGAGATTGTGGACATCTGTAATAGGACAGTCAGACTTATTCAACAGTGGTTAACATCTGCTAGGCTGCAACTAGCAGAACATAAAACAGAATCTGTCCTTATTACTAGCCGAAAAGTAATGGGGAACGTAACCTTAGAGATTGGAGCCCAACAAATTGTTAGTCAACCATCCATCAGGTACCTAGGAGTAATGATCGATGCCAGATTGTCATATAAGACACATCTCATTACCACCAGCGAGCGAGCAAGGAGAGTTAATGCGGCACTATCACGAATAATGCCGAATACAAGAGGGGCGCAGATGAGCAGCAGAGTTCTGCTCGCCAACGTCGTTACATCTATAATGATGTATGGGACACCAATTTGGGTCAACTCGTTGGTGAAGAATACTTATAGACAAAGAATAGCAACAGTTTAGAGGTTAAGTGCTCTAAGAGTATTGTACGCATTTCGGACGGTGTCAGAAGATGCTGCTGGTGTTCTTGCGGGAATGCCCCTAATAGATTTACTTGCCAAGGAGCGCAAAACCACTTACCTGCGTCGTGGTCAAGGAACAAAAGCAGAGAACCACCGATTAGCACGTGCTGAGACGATCACTATATGGCAGAGAAGATGGAGTGAGTCGACGAATGGTATATGGACCCATCGCCTGATCCCCTACCTCGAGGCGTAGCTAAACAGGCGACACGGTGAAGTGGATTACCATCTGACGCAGTTTCTGACGGGTCATGGTTGCTTTAGATCATACCTGTTCAAATTCAAACACGAAGAGTCACCAGATTGCCCTTTATGCATCGGAGTAACGGAGAATGTAGAACACGTATTATTCGAGAGTCCACCATTTGCTGAGGAGAGAAGGAGTATCTGTGTACGTGTGGTCCAACGAACGACGGAAAATATAGTGGAGTTTATGCTGGCATCTCAAGATGCGTGGAACGCCGTAAGCGGAAGTGTCTCACGGATAATGAGAGAGTTGAGACGCCTCGAAAGAAGCGGAAATTCAGTCAGGAGTTAATTCCAGCCGAGCAGCGAAAGCTGAGCCTGCCTCGTGAAGTAATACCTAACGGTATTTCCACGGGGCCGAACGGCATGGTTTATCGGGGGTGGTGGTTTGGTCGGTAAGAATCCGACACTATCACGAGTTTGATATATGAGTTCACGCGTGAAGCCTATTGAAGGTTCCCCTCCTCCGCCCATATAAAAAAATAACACACACACACACACAAATTTTTTAAAAGCAACTTCTTTTATTTTCGTGCGATATATAAAATGGTAAATTGGCAAAAATATCATTTACAAATTTAAGAGGAAATGGCGATTTTTGACACAAAAATATTCTTTAAATTATATTCAGCCTCTAGGTACAAACCAGATGAATTGACTGGAATCGGAATGATACTTTATACATAAGGGTTTTGCATAAATTGGAAGATCCCAGTGATATTTGGCTGAAATTGGTCTACTGGAAATGGCAGATTTAATTGAAACCTTTCAATTTTGCAATTATTTTGAAAAGTATATCGTTTACACGAAAAACGGCTGAGAACTAACGCTTCAGATCAGTTTGTAAAATTTAGGTTGAAATAACGATTTTAGATAAAATTGTTTTTCAACAAAAATTCAGTCCCTGTACAGCCTGAACGGTGTAATGATTGTGATGAAATTTCATACTTTAGGTTTTTTCATAAAGTGGGAGATCCTCATGATTGTGCAAATCGATTGTATTTAAATTTAAAAAAAATGGTTCATGAAATTTGTTTAAATATTACGGAAAATTACGAATTTTGAAAAAAATGAAATTTGTGCACCAAAATTCGTGATCTCTTCGAGTCGAGTGACTATTCGAAAGCAAATGTCATATTAGGTGTGTCAACATGACTCCGCCCCTTTTTTATTTACACATGTGCTTCTTTAGAAACTGAAAGAATTATTTTTGAAGGTATGTTCCATCTTCAGCTTAAACTTTCACCCATCTTTCAGCCAATTAACGGATTCCCTCTCTGAACAAATTCTGGTCTTTGGAGGCAAATTTTTAATCTCTACACGAGAACTAAACCGCTGTTCAGAAAGAGACGACTGCATCGACCGGAATAAGTAGTAATCTGAAGGAGCTATGTCTGGTGAATACTGCGGGCGACGTAAAACTTCCCACTCCTGTCCTTTTAAATAATTTTTCATAACGTTGGCAACATGTAGTTTTGCATTGTCGTCCAGAAAAATTAATTTGTTGTGTTTATTCACCCATTCTGGTCGTTTCCCTCCATAGCTCGCTTCAAACGTATTAGTTGTCTTCAGTGGACATCACCATTGATAGTTTCATCTGGTTCCAGCAGTTCATTATATACCACACCTTTCTGATCCCACCAGGCACAGAGTATAACCTTATTGCAATGAATAACCCGCTTTGGTTGCTCCAAACTATTCGATGCAAAAAACCTTTTATTTGGTTGGTTTTTCGACGTACGACGTCTTTCTAATTCATTCTGATAGTTTGTAAAGGTTTCGCATCATTTGATCGATCAACATTTAATGCTACAGCCAATCCTGATTGTGCTTGAGAAGAATCTTCAGCCAAAAACGTTTCCAATTTTTTCCAATGCCAAAATCATCATTTTTAAATCGTTGAAACCATTCTTAACACGTTGTATTCGATGGAGTGTGCTCACTGTAAGTTTCTACAAGCAAAAGATAAGTTTCCGCTGCATTTTTCGTTGCAATAATATGATGTAATAGAACTTTCCGCAAATGATGTTTATTTGGAATAAAATTCGACATTTAGACGGCAAAGCATTAAAAAATAAAAATTCATTTAATGATTATTTTAATAAGGGGTAACCTGGCCGTGTTAAAATAAAGTCAGTTGTTGACCACACTATATTCATCCTTACATTTCTTCGTAAATGCTATATACTTTTCAAAATATTTGCAAAATCAAAAACGATCTTATAGCTGTTACTTCCGGTGGGCCGATTTAAGCTAAAAACCACTGAGAACTCCCAATTGTTACAATATGAATATTGTACCAGATTTTGATTTATTATTTCCGAATTAATACTGTACAAATTTCATATTCAAAATTCCACTTTGTATTATCGTTTTTTTAATGTAACATAGTTATCAAAATTTTCGCATTATTATTTTTGGAATCTCATAGCCTGAGAAATTTCAAATATTTTTTTTGGGGAATATAAATTGTTTTTCTGGAAACGGGAGTTGGAAAAATATCAGGTAACAAGATAGGCCTATTCACAAGAAAAGAGAAAAAAAAATTAATTTTTTTGGTGAAATTTTGATAAATGTTTGTATATAATTAATGTAATTTGTACAGTTCAATTAAATTTTGTGGAAACCAATAATAATAAAAAACTTATTTTGATGAATTCAAATACAAACTATAAAAGTGTTCATTTTATATCGAAACAAATTAAGATGTACAAAAATAAAAATTGTGATTTTTTTTTAATAAATATTGGTTTAAATATGTATTGCGTATGTTGATTGTGACTTATATGATTGTAGGATTGTGACTTATATGATTTATAATATAAACAATAAAAATAATTAAATATTGATATTAATAAATATAAGGATAATAATAAAAAGAAACTGGTTTATGAAATTTATTCATTACGTTGTTGGAGTTGTGGTAAAAATAAAGGAGAAGCAATTAAAAATTTGCATGTGATTTTTTTCCTGTATATGGTTTCCAATTGATTTTGTTTTCAACGTTGACATTGGCGAAGGCGGTATCTGGAATTGCGGTTTGGTCTAATCATAAACAGGCAGGATATCCACTGATACGAGCGGGAATATAAAATCAAAAGGAGATTTAAAAAAAAAATAAGTTAAGATTTTTGTTTATTTACCAATTTTTTTTTTTTTTTAAATTGATTTTTTTTTTAAAAAATTGTTATTGTTATTATTAATTTGTTTTAAAAATTCATTTTGTAACACAATTTTTTTGAAGCTTCTAAATTTTATTGATAAGCAATATTTGCTGTCATAAAATTTTTCGAGGGGGGTTTATTTTTTTTTGTTTTCGTATAAGGTGTAACATTTTTTTTGATTTTTGTATAGGTACTAATTTATAAATATTTATTTTTTTTTTGTGTTAATTAATGCTCTAATAATTTAAAATCTTGTTTGTGAGGTTGTTGCTGGGCTAATGGGTTGATTTACAAAATTTTTCTAAATTTTATTGTTAAATGCCAATCAACTCCACACCCTGATGATTGAGCTACCGGAGTGATAATATACAAAAGGTTGAGGCAGTAACACAATTTGTGGAAAAATTGTAAGTGTTACGTTTTACTACAAGGATGGTATAGTGAAAGGTTTCCGCTTAATGTTATTTCAGCGTTAGTTACGCTTAAACAAAATCCTGCGACTTTTTATTTAGAATAGAATGTAGCCGTGGATAGCATAATTCGATATGCTTGCATTTTTATTAATTTTAACAAAAAATATTTACAAAATAGCTGAACTGCGATCAGATGTTACTCTTAAGTGAATCATAAGCTCTTCTGTTTACACGTATTGGTTTTGTTTACCACCAACAACGTGGATCAACTTGTACTGAAAAAGTTCGGTTAAGTTATTGCACAGCGAATTCAACACTGCGTAGAAATTAACAAATGAATTAGCGAATATAAGGTATCATACCGTATACATTTTCGTCCCAATAAGAAGTATTTAAGCCTAACATTTCTTTATTAATTTCCAAGTTTTTCAGACGCATATCTTCTTATCATTTAGTGTCCAAATTTTAATTTCTCAAGAAGCAGCGTAGCTTCTTCAATATTTTCTATGTGTATTGTGTATAGATTAATTCTCTCAATCACAAAGTTAACAGCGCATGCCTCTAGTATAACGACGCTGAAGTTTGTCCTAATTTGTACTAGATTTTAGTGTATAGTAAATGTATTAGTGAATCATAATGTAGGCGCATACATTTAAATATTATGCCTAGGGACTTACTATGAAAAATTTAGAGGGATCACATCCTCTTCTGATATTTTTTTTTTGATTATTTAATTTATTAAAACTGAATACAATTCATCTAGTATTTTTTCTTTCTTAATTTAGTAACTTGTGAATGAGAAGAGACCCATTGGCCAGCTCCATTTGTAGGTTGTTTACTGAAGTAGTCTTTGCACTGGTGTCCTTAATCCATTAAACCAATTGGTTTCGCTCTCTCCAATCGCCTACTACGTTTACTGCATTGCTCATGAATTACTGCAAGTTTTTTTAATTTCTTCTTGAACTGTCTAGATATTTAGGTTCCTATGAAGGTCATCATTCCTAATGCACCACAGAGCGTTAACTATAGCACGTAGCAGTTTGTTCTGAAAAACTTGTATTATTTTGGTGTTGGTTTTCTTTGTACAACCCCAGAGCTGAATTCCGTAAGTCCGTACAGGCTTTAGCACTAGTTGATATAATAGCAATTTATTTTCGGTTGACAATTCCGAATTTTACCCGAGCAGCCAATGCATTTTTCGATATTTGATATCAAGTTCGTCTTTTTTATTTTTAACGTGCTCTTTCCATCTGAGCCTAGTATCTAAGGTCATCCCTAAATATTTAGCTTTATTTGGATACGGAATTTACTGACTGTTAATGATTACAGGTTTGTAGCTGACTTTCAGATTAGTAAAATTCACATGTGTGGATTTCGATTCATTGGGTCCGATACACCACATTTTTGTCCATTTTATAATTTTGTCACATGCTCCTTGAAGTTTCGATGTCGATTCCTCGATAGTGTCTCCTACTGAGAGAACTGCACTACCATCAGCATATATTGCAACGGTAACATCGTTTAATTGAGGTAAACCTCTGGTGTACAGCAGCTAAAGAATATGTCCTAAAACACTACTCTGCGGGACTTCTGTCAAAATATTTTTTAGCTCGGAGTTTCTTCTTCATATTTCACCCGCAAATGGCGATTCTCTATGTATAATTTTAAAATCATTTAGTATTGTTTTGGTAAATCTCTATGTAGTTTGAAGAGTAAACCTCTGTGCCACATCTTATCGAAGGCCTGCGCCACATCTAAGAAGATACTAGAGCAAACCTTTTTTCTCTCTAATGTATTCTGTAAGCCTATGAACCTACTCAATAGTTGAGTGTTTCTCTCTAAAACCAAACTGATATTCTGGGATAAGGTTTCTTTGTTCTATGGTTCTTGTCAATCTTTTGAGCAACAGCCTCACAAACAATTTCGCTAGTATTGGTAGAAGTGAAATGGACCGGTAAGGTTTTCTATCATTCAGTGGCTTGACCGGTTTCGGAGTCATTATTGTTTCTGCTCCGTTCCATTGCATTGGCACATATTTTTTCCTGAGGATCGCATTGATTATTTGTAATAAGTTACGCGTAATTTACGGCTCTCTTTGCTTATATGTTTTTAATTTCAGCTTTTAGTCCTTTCAATGTTACAGGCCTGATATCTTCGAAGTCAGATGTTCTGGGCGTATCAGCTGTGTTTTCGTGACTGGTCTGCAGACCTAGAGGTTGAAATGTTTCTTCAAGATGTTCACCAAACAGGTCAGCTGTCGCACTTCTAGCCCAATTCCCATCGTTTGTTTTGATTGGGGGGATCTGCGTTTTTGTTCGTTTTAACTCATTTGTTGCGGTATCTTTAGTTGGAGCTAGAGAACAAAATAATTTTCCAATTGTTTCATTTTTCACTGCTTTTATAAGTGCCTTAAGTTTGATGCATATGTTGTTTCTGCTGGTTTTACCTTGCGGCACACGCGTAGTCTGCCATTTCTTTCGAGCTTTTTGTTTTTCCTGCACTAGTTCTCTTACTTCTATTGAGTAAATAACGGGTTTTTCTTTCCTGGATGATAATTTGGAGGTACATTTTCAATTTATTTTGTTGTTTGTGAGCTGTGATGAATTTGTTTTTTCTATTAAATTTTCACTAACCGTCACAATAACAGGAGCATGATCAGATATTACACTTGCATCATTTTCTAAGAAGATGTATAGCGTTCCGATATGCCTTTAGTGATGTAGAAATTTATAGGATCTGGGATTTTGTTAGGACCCTCCTTGTTCCTCCTGTGGAAAATTCACAGTTTGAGTACTGGCCAGCTGCAAGTAATTCTTTACCTTTTGGAGAGATTAATTTCGAACCCCAGAAGGTATTTTTTGCATTAAAGTCACCTCCGATAATGAAGTTACTTCCTAATTTCTGGAACAAGTTAATGTAGTCTTCTTTCTTTAGGTTATACCATGGGGAATAAGACTCTTCTGATATTGATTTTAGTTTTAGCCATTGAGTTTATCATTTACTGGGCCAGTTTCATCTTCCTATCTAGATTTCGTCATATCTAAATATGGCAAAATGCGATAATACACCGATAAAATGATTAAAATGCGAACAAGTTCAGGGATTTAGTGCGAAAAATACGGCCTATGATCCCTCTTCTCATATTAATTTTATTTTAGCTATTGAGATTTTTATTTACTGCGGCAGTTTCATCATCCTGTCTAGGTTCCGTGATATCCAGATATGGCACAAAATACACCGATAAAATTATTAAAATGCATAATCAATTTGAAAGTTCAAGGAGGATGAAACTGGCCTAGTTAATGTTAAAATCAATCGTTAAAAAATCAATATAACTATTGTGATCGCTGGCTAGATTTTGCGTGGTAAATCCCTAAACTTCAAAATTTAAACGCCAGACGAGAAATCACAGACTAGATTTTCCATAGTAAATCGTAGAACTTCCAAATTGTTTGCATTTTAATCATTTTATCGGTGTATTATCACATTTTGACATATCTGGATGTCATGAAACCTAGATAGTAGAATGAACCTGGCCCAGTAAATGACGAGGCAAGATTTCGCTTATCAAATCCTTGACTGAATCGTAATTTTTCGCGTTTTAATCTATTTATAGCGCATTTTGAGTATTAATTTTAGCCTTTTTCAAGTTTAATTTTGGTTAGTTAAACATTTTATGCTTGTTATTTTTGTTTTATAGTTTTTACCTAACGAATATAATAATTGTTATTAAGAAAATTTTATTTTATTATTTTTTATTACCTGCGAGATATATTTTACCAATACATTAATAATAATTAAAAAATATTAAATATACTGATTTTAAGTATTAAATTCGGATTTTATTTAAAACCCTAAACTGAAATTAGTACAGAATTACGAAAACTGAATAGGGGCACTAAACTAAACATTAAAACTCTAAACAATTCTGACATCGCACATTAAAACACAGGAAGCGCGTGCACTGCTGGTTATAAATTTCTTGTGTTTCTTGATTTTTTAAGTCTCAGACACGATAAGTGGAAACCGCATTAAGTCAATGGAAACGTACTAACAAGGCGGAATCAACATTTGTTTTATACCGTCAGAGGAGCCTCGGGTTACAGATCTAGAACTAAATTTTATTAGTTAAACGAGAAAGGACTAATCCGAGAATCTATATAGGCTAGCTCCGAATTAACGTTATAAACACCACTATTACAGCAAAACTGCAACCATAACATTGAACATTTCTAATGCTTAATTTAGGGACTGGTATCAGTCTTTCTCCTACCAAATTAAAATTGTTTCGTGTACTTCACTGATTCACTGTACATGTCTAACATCCCCGACTCCGGATTAAATCAATGACATGTGTTGTGACATTTGTGTGTTACTGGGGGGCCCATAACAGATAATATAGCATTATGTTGCAAACCTAATTATGATGATTTAACACGAGAATAATTTACGAGTATATGCCTATATGAAATTGGATGTTATTGAAAACTTTTTAAGCATTTCATCAAAACATAAAGACTTATTCTGAGAATCTTCTCATATTGTGACTAAGATTTAGATATACACGTTTCGATATATTATGTTTTATATCGTCTCTAATCAACGTGACTATTTATTAAATAAGAATTATAAAGGAGACACATGTATGTTTGTGTGATTCTCCTTAAAGAATATTTCTAGGACTTAAATATATAGCTTATTCGGAAAAGCATGGGATTTAAACGCAATTTATCTTAATGCACTTAACACTTTTCGACATATCAGTTCCATTAATATTTCCAAAACCTCTGTAAATAATCGTCATATAGCTAAGTGTATTAAGTGTTTTTGTTGGACGCAAAAATTCATTAATTAAAGTTTCATCTTAAAATGACATTCTAGAAAGAAAACGTTTGGTTACATTACTTATCAGAAACAACCTATATATGTATATAGCTGTTTTGTGCGATGTTCATGTTCATTATTTTCTGATGTACAAAAAATACAAAGACAAAATGTAGAGCACAGGCAGCAGTGTTAAGAGACGGAATATAAGAAAAATTGAATCTAGCATTTACTTGTACTAAAAGTATTTGTCTGGTTTTCTTGTACAAATCAACCTAATTTTCCTTTTTTTCGTTCCATATCCTAAATACAAGAAATTTTCAGAATTTTTCCAATTTTTTGTTTGTTTTGTTTTCGAAAGAAGGTTGTTTTCATTTTTTTCTGTTTTCTTCGCTCTTCATTATATACATTTCGTTAATAGAAAATGTAATAATCGTCTTCGAGCGAGAAAGCGAGAAAAGAAGTCAACCAAATACGAAAATGACTTGTAAAATCTTACATTTTTGTGTTTATATAGTTTTACTATTATGATTATTACAACCATTATCATTATCCTCTGGCGCTATAGTTTTGTGTATACTTTATGCATATAGAGCATAGCAAAGTGTACCGATTAGAATGAAAATTCTAAAAATATTTGGTCTATCCGATTCCTCGGGCGATACAATTTCCAGATGCTTAGGCATGTTTCTCTTGTGTAACAAATAAAATCTTAAACATTTACATTAGTGTTAGTGTTTGTTTATTAGTGAGAAACCATCTTCGCTCATTTATCATATTTACTATGTTAATTTAATAAAAAAAAATTAAGGTTTTACTCCGAGTTCATGAACAAAAGTAGAACCACTAATTATTTTCACTCTTTCATGCCTGCAATGAATGTAGTATGGATCCTTCAATAGTAAAATAGATCTTATCTACCCTTAGATATTGTTGAGTTCGGGTTAGCTCTTTTTTCTGTAACTACTCAAAGCTATCAAAAGTTGTTCACTGGAACATTGCGTTCACTGAGGTAAACACCTAACCAGAGTATCCTGATTGCAGTAGTAAACTGTTTGCAACTTTTATGTGACCGCTTGGTGTGTTGAAACCGTTTTTCAGTAAATCTATTGAAAATTGATTCGGTTTTCTAGAAAAAAAAATATTCTTTCACTCTTTTTGATAAAAAAAACTCTTTTTTAATCAGATTATATCAAGAGAATGGAAATATTTTGAAAAGTAAGTTATTTTGGGAAAAGCGATTGCTATTTACATATACCAATGACGCAGAATAAAGAGGGCTATCAACATTTTATATTATGTCTACAAATCGCCTATTCTAACGATGCTATGTTACATGGCTGTCATATAACGCAAGGAGTCTCCAGAAAAGTAGATTAATTTAACTAAATGAGAGCGGATAAGCAGTACGAACGTTTATTAACCATAGCTGAACTAATTTATTTTAAGCTGAGCGTATTCAACAACTTATCATTTAAAATGTACTAAATCGTGGCATAATGTTGATTAAGTTTTTGAGCATCGACAAATTCTATACAACTATTACCAAAATTAAGCTTTTCCAAGTATTATTCTGGGTTAAGAATCTACCTAGAGATCAGTAGATATCCGGATTTTAGGAAAGATTTATTCCTCATCTTCTATTCTAGTGCTGGTTTTCAACCTTATAATAAAAGTTATTATTCTAATGGGTCGAGGTCGCTTCAATGTTTGTCTTAAGTACATATGATCCCGGGAATTCGATTCTCGCTAAATTGCTGAATATGAAGAGCAAATCATTCTTTAGTCGAACACGTTCAGTTTGAAAATGAAAAGGATGACATTTTGATATAATGACTATGTTACAAAATGAAGCCGTTGTGACCCATTAAGTGTAATTAAAAAGACCAAAAGCAGTGTATGAGTATAATATCATACATTGTCACTAACCAGCTCTGTGGCACTATTTTCGTAATTGGCGAAAGAATTTATATGTAATTTATATTTAAACTTTTTTTTCTGGCATACTGTTATAACTTACTGTCACTATACTTGCATTATGTTATACTGTAAAAAGCTAGTGCCAATTTTTTTCAAAACAAAATTAAATTGGGAATAGTTTGCCCTTCTAATTTAAATATGGAAAATTTAGTCGCAATTTATAAATACTAACATAAAACTTTTCTCCGGCCGGAAAATAAAAATTTAAACAGAAATTACATTTAAATTCTTTCCCCAATTACATATTTCGAGGGAGCAGCATAGTGTCACTGGTCTAATAATTAAATAAAACTGATAATAAAAATACAACTATATGTATAGGTAAAGTGTTTTACGTGACACATAAATTTCCCTCAAATTTAAATTCACTAATTTATTCTCCAATAACATGAGGTTAGTTAAAGTTTTTGAAAAATATATTGTATCAAATTTTATAAATTATTTTATCTTGGTACAAGAAATTAACGGGCGGGCGTTAGTCTAGAAGATCTATATACCATGGTTGGTAGTTGTTTCAATAAGCAGCCTTAAAGCATTGAGTTCACAACAAACATATATTTTAACCCCAGGTGATACACAACTGCTCAGTTGGCTAATCCACTCTATAATGATGCAGGTGCAAAGAATTCTAGAGTGAGCCAACAATAGCGATGCTCATTCACACGAAGTTCAAAAATGTGTAGATCATTAATTGAACAATCATACTCCGTGACTCAGCAGAAAAACGAAATTGAAATGAAAGTGAAATAGTAAAAATGGCATCACAAGTTAGCAATGAAATCGCTAATTTATAGAAAGAAAATATAAGCTGAAGAAGACCAGACTGGAAGAAGCTTCGGAAACTCTTATTACTAGTTACAACGAAAACAGCACAATTGTTTGTATTAACGATTTTCACGCAGATAATGAGGAACTTGCAAGAGAAATTGATTGGATCCATATAAACAGTAGAAAAGGCCTAGAACAAAACGAAGAGCAAAATTTTAGCCAAACGTTATAGTGAAAATTGCGAACTTTTGCCTGTACTTCAACCAACACCAGCAACAAGAACAAGACATAGTTGGAATAAAGACAAAGGCGCCACTACCAATTAATTTGATTGGCATTACATAATTTGCGATTAATTAAAGATAATGAAATCGGTGTTCACAAACGACTATAGAGAAGTGGAAAAAACAATAATGTTTGCAATATCAGTACTAAAGACCCATATGCATATAGAGCTGTTGCTACAAAGCACACTGATGAAGGTCAGGAGTGGTATACATTCGAAGATAAAAGTAATCGAGAAATTTAGATTTTGGCCAGAGGACCAACATCCCACCTCCTAGTAGGAGGTTATAAAAGAAAAATCGAAAATGAGAAAATTGCAAATTGAAAACGCAGTAAATATCCATAAAGGGCGAAAGTTGAAAATACCCAGAAACCAAAATCATTAAAGGGGGAATTAGAATATTAATTTGGAAAGCAACAGCATGTTCGGAGCTAAAAATTTTCCTAAACTTAGAATAAATATATGTATGTTGTTTCCTAAACTCATTTAACAAAAACTCATTTAGTAATTACGTGACTATGAATGCAACCATGTTATTCATCCAAGAGAAAATCCCGGTTTCGAAACAGGAATAACGGAAGTTAAAACTATAAAAGTTGAACCAATCAATTAAAACTATAAAAGTTGAACCAATCAATCATAGGGATTTCAGTTTCTCCTCTGTTTACTGTCTCTCACCACATATTGGCCTACTAACATACCTAAAATCAGATCTTGTTTACCTATTTGTAACAAAAGGGGTTTTAGAGAACTACACGAGCATCGAAAACAGTAAAGCACTAACATCTGATCACCCACCTGTGATAATGACGAGTACCAATTAGAACAGAAATACAGCTGATAGATGAATTAGAATCATTCAATAATACTATCGAACAAGCAGCATGTTATAGTTCACCAATGCCTCATACCAACTCCTTAAGGAAACCCCGGATAGCTCGAAAATTTTTTCAGCAGACTCGTGCTTCGCAACCTATGAACTAAAGAAGGATGATTACTCACATTGAAAAGCAACGAAGGGGTTGAAAATAATTTAAATGCATGCGCCACGTATCAAAAACGACGACAGATTCTGGGCTAAAAGTGACAAGCAGAAAGTCTCTCTATTTGCTGCCGATTTGGAAGAGAATTTTCAACCGTTGTCGAGACAAACAACAAATGAAAATACAACTATCGTAAACAAAAAGATCTTATCAGATAAACTTTGTATGTTGGACACCATTGACCCAGTCTGTTGATGTCATTGACATTGCTATTTTGATGTTTTATATTTTATTCTTATATCGCCACCTGCTTATCTGATATTAAAATGTTTCCTCATCGGTAAGGCATCTATAGCGTGTTTTGACTTGATGAATTTTTTTTGGGTAGCCCCGTTATCGATGAGGAATCTCCGCATGTTGATACTCTAGATAAAGTATGCTTGAGAGACGCTTATTAAAAAATGTACCTCATTATTATCCTCTTCTTCAATTTCCTGGGAAGGAAGTAGCTGTGGCGCGTTTTGATTAACTTGATTAGTGGAAATTTGATTTACAGGAATAATGATTTTATTAATGGGAGTACAAATTAGTTTGGATTTTTTATAACTTCGAAGCTTCATTCAGAGAAATTTTTACAATGTATTTTATTCAAAGTATTGTCCATCGTTAGCTACGATTTTTTTCCATTTTTCAGGCAGCGTAAGAATTCCGCGTCGTAAAAATTCCTTGTGTTCTGCCGAGATCCAAGAATCTACTCAATTTGTGGCTTCTTCGTAAGCAGTGAAGTGTTGCTCGGCCAGGCCATGGGCCATCGATCGGAACAAGTAGTAGTCGGAAGGTAAATACAGCAGGTGGGGTAGGACATCTGATTGAAGCGGCTACAAAGTTTTCTTAACGATTTGCAACATGTGGCCAAGCGTTGTCGTGCTGAAAGATCGCTTTGCCATGTGTTTTGGCATATTTTTGGCGTTTGAGTTTCAATTCTGGTTGATAACGTTCTCCGGCGATGCAAGATCACTCCGAACTGATCTCTCCAGATGCACAACATTAGCTTATTGCCATGCATATTCGGTTTAATGGTTGAAGTTGATGTATGATCGAGTTTACCTCACGGTTTTTTGCGCTTTGGGTGGTCGAAGTGGATCCACTTTTCGTCCCCCGTCACGATTCGGTGCAAAAACCCTTCTGTTTCTCTATTTGGAGCAGTTGTTCGCACGTGAAAATTTGACGTTCGATGTCTCTTGGCTAAGTGCATACAATTTCCTTGTTTTGCACCATGCCAAAATATCCTTAAATATAAGACCTGCTCTAACTCTCATTGACAGATATATAGAAATAACTACCGAAGATTGTGTTAGTTACTCTAATGATTCAATGTAAATATGATTTTTTTTTCATTTTTTGTTTGTTTCTGCATCAACACATTTATACTGAGTTATTTAAAAAAAATATGCTATAGAAAAAAAAATTACCAATACATCTTTAGTTAGTTATTGTTTATTTCATATGTATGGAGTTAGCAGAACTTATATTTAAGTAGATTCTGACCATGCCCATGGTCTTGAAACGGTGTAGAATCGCTTGTGTTAGCCACTCCTAACGCCTCCAATTCAGCGTCTTTAAACTTTAATTGTCTCTCATCACTTTCTTTGTCACTGGAGTCAAAATCGCGTAAATGATTATCCTTGTAAACAGCTTACTCGTGGTGTGATGTTTATCACGGACTCTCTGGTACTGTAATTACTGTTAATATTGCTTCAATTGTATTATTTGCAACTAGTTATTATGTCCCTGTACTAACTTTATTAAAACTGAATTTATTGTTAATTTTCACTGTTTCACTCTTTTATGGCGGCTCTTGCTTCGGCTCCAGTTAAAATTAAATTATTATTAATAATTAAAAAATATTATTTGGAAAATTCCTCTTTATTTTGAATCAAATGTTTTATTAACTTAGTTAATTGCAATTTTATATATCATTTTAAAATTACCGATTAAAAAAATAAATATAACATACGGAATAACCTATGTATGTTGTTGATTTTTAAAACCTGGTACATTATGTTCACTTTTTACTTCTGGTCAAACAAAATCACAAACGAAGAACTTCTGTGGCAAGAAATATATCAAAATTGCGCGTGACATGAAGAAATTAAAGAATGTGGAGACAGATAGGCACACACTGAAAAAATGGTCTATTGTTACAACTACCATAGAAAAGGAAAGTAGGAGGACCAACAATATCCTGGAAGAGAACTGTGCTAGCTGAAGCAAAACAATTTGGTAAAGCATGGGGAAACCTGGAAGCAACAGTCCCTGATAGAGTTTGCGCTCCGAAATTAGAGTTGAAAGAAAAAAATTAAAATACTTTCCCCATCCAATTTCGCTATTAGGGAAAAATAAATAAACAAAGCTCTAAAAATGAATTGGAATGTAATAGGAATTTTTTTTGCTATTACAAGCACAAAAATATTTATATTGAAATCAGTTTTTCCGTGGGTACCATTTGTAAAATGGAGAAAATTCATTTTCATATTTTCCCGTTTTTATCTCCACATTTTTATTCTTATGTTATGTTATGTAATATTGTGCGCGATATGATATATGCACTGTACATGCATATTTTTGTTTTAAGTGTGATAAATTTTATTTAGAATTTATGCAAATTGCTAAAGTTAAGTTGCATAAATTTTCGTATAGCATATATTTGAGAATATATATATGTGCAAAATGTGGATACTCAATCCACACGAACAAAATGGAAAATTTGTTTGAAATGAACATAAAAAAACACGGTTTCATTTTGAAAATGTGATGTATAGCAATTTTATGCAACCAAGTCTCTCTATACGTACTTAAAAGTTCATAAACTAGGTACATGTTATATAATACTTATATAGCTTATTGTCTTAAAAGGACATTTTAGGGTGGGTTAATTTGGATTTTTTTTTTCTTCATATTACTTTAAAATTTGAACTTTTTGCCATTTCAAAGCATAAAATTTATTGAAACATGCGATAGAACATAACTCTTGGTTGGTGTCCATATATTATGCATTATTTAAGTAATTTAATTTTTTTTCTAATTTACATATTTTATGGTTATAAATAGCATTGCATGAGTTTTGAGTGGTACATATAGATGTTTGTTAAATAACACTGTTGGTAAAGATTTGGGTATTATTAATTAGCTTTGGGCCTAATTTTAATGAAAACAGTTTTATGTTATTTAGTTATTTCATTTAAGCCCAAATTTATATTTAGGTGCATTTCAAGATTTGCCGTCTAGGTTCCTTTTAAAGTTATTTCAATTCGTGATAGGAGAACATTTTTCTCTTATCTGTAAACGTTGTACTTCTACAATCTTACACTTATTTGTGCTATTTAAAAATTTGATATTGGATTATCGTTTTTGAATTTTTAACGAATTTATTTATTTATTTCACGGCTCATTTCAAATTGATTGGGGTTGCAAAATGCAATTTCATCAAAATTCTACAATACGATGTCAAAATATTAGTGGGTGATTAAAATATTCAGATCAGAGGCGTTCACGAGACGTTTGCAAGCACATATTTCTTATATAAACGCATCCACAAATGCATGACATTTCACTAGAATTATAAATATCGGTGTAAAACACCGTGTCAAATAATTGAGAAATATTCCTTCCATCTATAAGCAATGTACAATAAACGTTTCATCACCATATAACGTTCGAACCGCACGTGAGAGTACCGAAGCGCTTAATAATCATGTTAACTGCGAATATTTCGTTAATACTAAATCAACCTTTTCTTGAGTCAGTTGAGGATCAATGGGAGCTTAGTTAAACAGAGTTATTAGATGCTTCGGTGCCCATGAAGCAAACAATAACTGATACCATGCAGAATCTAGGAAGCCTTTTGAGATAAATTTTGCCACATCGTCGAAACCTATATCAAAATGCAAAATAAATTCACCGACACCATGACCGCAAGAAACTTTTCAAACCGATTGTGTAGGCTTTGCATCGAAAATTTGAACAATAGTTGTATCATAAAATAGCCTTAAGCTACCATCCAAGTAGCAGCGTAATGCGCAATGACTCTGGAGAACCACCGATGGAAAATAGAAGCGTCCTCAAAATATGGCAAAATTATTTTTCAACATTTATCAACAGACATGTACCACCACACATTTATGAACGAACGTTATTTCGTTTAACCCACAGCTAAACATAGTTCAGCGCAGTTGTTTATATTATAATTAGTCAGCTTTTAGCTTACATTGAAACTATATGTATATTTGGTCGCAATACAATTTCCCATAAAATAGTTCTTCTTCCATTAGAATTATCAGCTCAACATATTTGAGCTTCAGATCAAAGAAGCAAAAACCAAATATATATATTGTTACTGCAAAAGGTAGAAATTTTTCGTTGTATGATAAATCATGGATCGGTATAGTATCTGAACAAATGCAGATTATGAAGACATCGAGGATTGCAGCCCGATTTAGAAGAGTATTAAAGTCTCGCCAAATGTAGCTTAAAATTAATGTAGAAAATTATACTACAACATTATACTACAATTATACTACAGGTGGCCATATTCCAGAACTTATTCTAAAAATTATTTAAGAATCCCGTTTCCATCCATGTATGTGAATTTGGCCCAATATCCAACCCAGAACAATACTATGACAACTCTAAAATATACGAATTATATCTATAAGTTAGTGTCAGCTCAGAAAATATTCCACGAGACGCTATTTACTATAGTCAACCTAAAAAAATTATCTACCTCTACAGGAAAACCCGCCATATTTATATTGTCAGCCCAAAAATAAAACTGTCACTATACTACAAAAATGTCATGATAGCCGGAAATTTACTGTCAGCCCAAAAAATATACATTAAATTAAATGAAACCAAATTAAACAATGTTCAAGGTATATTCAATAAATAAAAATTAATTCCAAATTAATTTTGTAATCTCTCCATCACAGCTTGATAATATTATAGTCAATTCACCAATAAGAAGTACTGAATTGAAATTGCTATTCCTTTTAATTCCGTGTCGAAATCATTTGACTACTGCAGGTAACTTTGAGATGCTTTTCTATTATAGGTTGCCCAGGAACATACATGCCAATAATAATTTTTGGAGCAATCGGAGGCCTGGGGTCCCCGTTGCCAATATATTCAATGTGTACCTTTCAACAAAACTTGCATTCGTTTTACTTCCGTGTCGAAATTATTCGAGTACTGCCGTTAAATTTGAGATGCTTTTCTATTAGAAGTTGGCCCGGAGCATACATGCCAATAATCATTTTTTGGGGCATCGGAGGTCTGGGATCCCCGTTGCCAATATATTCAATGTGTACCGTTCAACAAAACTTGCGTTCGTTTTATTTCCGTGTCGAAATTATTCGAGTACTGCCGTTAACTTTGAGATGCTTTTCTATTAGAAGTTTCCAAGGAGCATACATGCCAATAACCATTTTTTGGGGAATCGGAGGTCTGGGGATCCCCGTTCCCATTATATATCAATATGTACCTTACACTAAAGCTTACATTCGTTTTACTTCCGTGTCGAAACTATTCGAGTACTGCCGTTAACTTTGAGATTATTTTCTATTAGAGGTTGCCCAGGAGAATACATGCCAATAATCATTTTTGGGGGGATCGGAGGTCTGGATAGCCCTCGTTGCAAATATATATCAAGACGGGCGGTCTTGCAACAAAACTTGCATTCGTTTTACTTACTTCGTTTTATTACATATTAATATATGTTGACAACGGGGACCCTCCAGACCTCCGATTCCCCCAAAAATGATTATTAGCATGTATGGGTAACTTCTAATACGAGTAGAAAATCATCTCAAAGTTAACTCGAATAATTTCGACATAGTATTAAAAAGAATGGCTATTTTAGAGATGTTATTTGTCTTAATTTAACTTTTTTTGTTCTAACCGAAATACGTTTATTCATACAAAAAAATGTACGATATTTTGCAAACGGCATTTAGTTTAAGTTTTTTGCGGTGGTTTTATTTATTTATAAATGTATAAAATATTTTTCTGTCGTGAGAGTTTTTTATATCACAATTATTGCATTGGTATTACCAGCTTATAATATCGTACTTTTTTGGGATATAATTTTGGGCCAATTTCGCAAAGGTTTTCCATCCACCATATCCAATTTCACCACAAACGATTAAAAAATCATATTTCAGAACTTCTTCCAAAAATCATTTAAAATTCTCATTTCCATCCAACATATCCAATCCCATCTTAATCGAATGATAAATGGCCGAATTCAATCAAACTTTATAAATCACTTTAATTTTTTATTTACAAACAATTCTTTTAAATGGTCAATTTTACAAACTACGATTAACTGGCATACGATAAATTGTCCACACGATAAATGATATCTACGATAAATTGTGTCAAAGATAAACTGTTCTACGGTTAAATGTTCACGGTAAATTGAAACATTATAAATTGTTCACGATAAAGCAACCGTCACCCCTAATTTTCACCATTTAGACTTTTATACTACTTTGTTGTCTATATTGATTTATTTTCTGTATTACAAAATTTTTGTAATAAAACACTTTTCGCGAATTTTTCAAACAAAAGTTTCTTGTTTATGATTTTATTATTAAAGAAAGGAAACACTTTTTTCCGTGTAAACAAAAATCACTGTGCTTGAATGGCAATTTTTTTTGTGACAAGGTGGGCACCCAGGGGGTAAACCTAATCCGAGTACGCTGAATTCAATAGTGCTAGTCCCATTTCAAAGTTAGGTCCCATTTTTGAAATATCGCTTTCGACTAGTTTTGGCTCTGAGTCAAAATTTGTCAAAATATACACTCATTTTCACGTTGACAGCTCTTGAACCATTAAGATTTTCGTTTTGCTTCCTTCAGTAAACTTGGCGCAAGCCAAGGTAAACAACTTTACCGAACATATTAAGACCGAAAATACACATCTACATTCAAATTTTTGTGTTATTTTTCTGTTTGCGTTTCATTTCGACGAAAAACACTTTTTTATCAATTTTTATCCATTTATTGAATTTAAATCGAATAAACATCGCATCGACAAACATAGATACATTAGAAACTATTTAAAAGTAATTTAAATCGATTCAGTTGATTTTATGGTGATTAACTTTTTCCTAAAAAATTAACATCTTAACTTTTTTAATTTTAATTTTCTGATTCGTTCGTGTCATCTTCGGGAACTTCTTCTACTTGCAAATCCCAACAAATGTCACCCAAGAGTGCATGTAGCTTTTTGCCGCTTTACCAATGTTCGAGCCTTGCCGTCACTTGGTGAAAACGCTCGCCATGCTCATCGGATTCGGTTGGTGATTGTTCGGCGAATTTTTCCACATGATAATGCAAAAAATGTTTCTTTAATGACAATCGAACGATTATATTATGAAATCGGATATCGGATCGATTAATTCCGAAGAGATTCGCAATAACTTCTTTTACACATTTCCATGCCACAAGCTCTCGTTCATTAAGTATTCCTGTCATAAAAAACAAGATGCGAAATGAAATTTCATTTGATAAAAACTTAGTTTCGAATAGATTCAAACACCAACCTTCTTTTATTTTCAGTCCACTTAACCGTGGAAAAATGCAACGCAATTCGATGAACGCATTTCCATCTGGATTCAGCGTTTTTAATAATTCTTTAACTACTCCAAGCTATGAAGTGGCGGTAGCAATCTTTTTTTAATTGGCACAGGTGGAGCCTCAACGATGTTGTCGTATCGCAGTCTAACGTTCTCACGTAAAGCCTAGTTCCGTTCGTTGTATTGGCCGCCTTATTTTTTTTATTTGGCACTAGCTCCAAAAATTTGATGTCATATGAGATTAAGATAATAATTTAATTTTAATTTCTTTTCATACGCCTAGCACATATCGATCCCCTTTCACACTTCTATCTGATTTGTTCTAATAAATTCATACATATTCTTATATACGTTCATTCCCATTTCAAATAGTTCAGTCAACCTACTTGCACTCAATAGAACATCGAACATTTGTCTGCTCTGGTTTAATGCAGAGCATTTCAGAATCAAATGATCGATGTCCTCCACAACTAAACAGCTTCACATAATACACACACAACCAAATTGCGTTTCTTCAAACATTCTTTCCAATTTCCATGATTCAATCTTACTCGTTCCATAGTTCGTAACATTCAAGTACCTCTTTTGAGCACCTAAAAGAACGGTTGCCTCAAAGGAGACCTAACCAACTCAAAGTATTTCTTACTTTACTTAAAATACTTCTCTCCCATTTTCTCGCCAAATTCACCAGAAAGATGCGAAGTACGTCTCTGACATCCATGAATTTATATTCATTTACATTCTCAATCAAACAACCCCGGTTCGCAAGCATATCGGCTCTTTGATTACCTTCAGTCTGTAGGTGTGAAGGTATCCATTGAAGAATAACCTCACTCCTACACGATTGAAGGTACTCAAACAACATTTCCACACACACATTACTGTGAGTTTCTCCACCCCAACTAATTAATTCCAATCCATTCCGGGAGTCGGAGAATAATACTATTCTCCTCCTCCCTTGTATCATTGCCAACTTGATCCCTTCCATAATTCCAATTAACTCATTATACAGATGCTGGCATTCACTCGTAGTATTCTTTCTTTTTTTAATGACACACTAGCCTCTGTATACACTTCCATATAGGCAAAATAATTCATTCGCATTTATAAAAACTCACTCTTAACCGACAACTCAATCACCATCGCTTTTATTGTATCACCAAACTTTAAACACACACTTAGATTGCTCGGAGAGAATTTCGGATTTACAGGTCGAATTTTGGAAAATACATTAATATTTTCCAAGATTACCAGTGATCTTGGTGTCCTTTTGTAAACCGTCGCTCTTTGCAATCTCTCTTTCATTTTATTCACCAATTTATTGCACAGTCTCTCGCACGGTGATCCATTCCCTCTTATAATTAAGAGGCGAATCACCCAATTCAGACCACAGAGTGTGTATTAGTGTCCAATTGATCGCTCCCAATACCACTCTAGCACACGCATTCTCCACAAGCATAAACTTTTAAAACCCAACCTTGGACTCATCACCATATATATTCATTCCATACGCAATTTTAGTTGACATTAGCGCCTTTCGTAACATATCAGTCACACCCGGATGAGCCCCATTCAGTTTGCTTACCCTTTTAATCACGTTCAATCTACTCTTACAATTATCGGCCAATTTTTCCATATGCACTTTGAACCTCATTCTTCTGTCGACCCAGATTCCCAAATACCTAGTCAATTTCACACACTCAATTCGCTCATTATATACTCGCACATCAACCGTCCGATTCGTTCTAAAAGCCATACTACAACATTTACTCGAATTTACTCTCAAATTCAATTCACGCAAACATTCGGTTACCTGATTCACACATTATTGAGCCCGACGCAAGGCCTCTTCGACGGTCCTCTCCTTACCCATCAGGACAAAGTCATAAGCAAACTACAAAATGACTTTGTCCGAGGAGTTACACCTATGTATCGAGCTCGTGTACAGGTTGAAGAGAGTCGGTGAGATTTTACTGCCTTAGGGGAGGCCCATAGTCACCGCTCCTTCCAACCTGTACCCTATACCACACAAATGTAATTTTCTCTCATTCATGAACTCATACACCCATTTGAAAATTTTCCCAGGAAAAATGATCTGATAAAGTTTCCCCGGAACCACGTAATAATATGCCCTTTCTATATCCAAAAATACCACCACAACATATTTATTTTCTTTTTGTATTTCCCACACAAACTTTTCTACACATTCATTAGCAGAGTGGTAGTGGCGGAACCCAAAGGTGGTTTCCGGCAACAAATTTCCCTCATTCACAAATTTATCAATGCGACCTTTCGTCATACTATTCACAATTTTAACAAATACATTGAACATACATATTCCTCTGTAATTTGTTGCCAGATTTCTATCCCGATCCCTTTTAGGAATAGATACCACTCTGCTTTCCTTCCATTTTTCCGGTATCTGGATACTCAACTATACTTGATTGAGAATTCGAAGCAAGGCCGCCTTGGCTTCGAATTCTAATCTACCAATCATTTTATAACTCACTCTGTTAGTTCCAGGGGTAGTAGATTTGGATATTTCTAAAACCCCTCGGAACTCTTCCCATTCAAATTCCTTACACATATCGTTCATAAATTAATTTTCATTATCAGGTAACAAAACTGCATACCTATCGCTCAAATTCTACGTACGTCCCTAATCATTTGTAAAAAGACACATCCATCCTCCCTGTCATCTAACACTGCATTTCTGCCTTGAGCTCTACATCCCATCTCTCTATTAAATTTATCCCATACATCCTTAGTTGTCGTTCTATATGTCATTTTGGACACATATTCCCGCTAACTTTTTCTTTTCGCTCTACGGATAGCCCTTTTCAATTTTGCATCCATCCTTCCATAATTTAATCTGCATTCATGACATGTACACCTATTGAACTCCCTAAATGATATCCGTTTCCTTTCATACCAATACTGGATTTCATTGTTCCACCAACCATTCACCTTGTATTCATTCTCTCTGACATTATAGTACACATTTCATTCACTCTCTCTATTTCATCCTCAAGTTGGTTAACCTCATTTGCTTCTTTCATTATGAGAGTATCACTCATACGCTCGACCCATTTCTTACCATTCATAATAACCTTACGATCTATGTCAACATTTGTCAACAAATGGCTTGCCTTAATCGACACAATCAGCTAAATTATATTCAGATCAGAAGTTGGTGAAAACAGTTGGCATTCAAATAAAATTTGTTATCTTTATGTCTAGTTTAACAACTAAAGTCTTTCAAAGTTAGTACACCATTGTAAATTGATATACTCACGCGGCGAGTTATATATACATTATAAGCGATTCGTCGAAATATTTTTTTTTCTATGTTGGTATGACTGTCAGTGACATCTGTGCCAAATGTCACATCAAAATAATTATTAGTGTTTAGTATACGCTTGTCTTTCTGAAGTACAAAAAGTGCATTCGGCGATTCTTACAATGAGTGAAATTATTCAACAAAGAAGTTCCATTAAATTTTGTGTGCGGAATCAATTTTGTGGTGCCGAAACGTTCAGAATGTTGCAAAGGCCTTCGGTGATAATTGTATGTCACGAGCAAATGTTTTTGATTGGTACAAATTGTTCAAAGAGGGTCGAGAACGTGTTGACGATGAACCACGTCTAGGACGGCCATCAACATCAACTGATGATCAACACGTTAATAGAATCAAGAAATTGGTGCTCGAGAAACGACGATTAACAGTCAGAGACCTTACTGGCATCGTTGAAATATCGGAAGGATCAGTGAAAACCATTTTGAAAGACCATTCACTGAGAAAAAAACATGGCTAAAAATAAATATTTTAAGGGTAATTTTAAGCAGTTTTTCCTTATAGAAATTAGCTAAATAGTATAAATTTTTAAAACAAGAATATTTTAATTTTTATTGTAAAGGTGATACATAATAGTAAAATTAAATATTTTTCCTATTTAATTTGATTAGTATTATTTGTTAAAATTAAAACTAATTTCCTTTTAAATCAATATGATAAAACGCTTAAATTGACAGTAAATATTGCTTGTTCTAAAAAAAATTAATTAATTATGATCTACCTTAATTTTACTAACTTCGATTGTAATTTTAAGAATTTATAATATTTATTTTACACCTTACTAATACGAAATTTTTCACCTCAATAATACGAAAATATAATAAAAGAATTTTTAATTTATTTCAATTTTAAACTAAAGTTTAGTTTATATTTTGCTTTATTTCAGTTTTATTCTACATGGTTTGAATTATCCAACTAATTTTATAAATAATTAAATAATATAAACTAATAACACAATAAAATTAATAAAAATGCTTCCTTCGTATTACTTTTCTTTTATCTTGGATGTAATAAACATGAATTGGGGGACCCTCAAAATGTTGGATATTGCATAAATAAATCCCTTGTAACTCTTTTCCAACTAAATATGATAGATAGTGAGGTAAATAACTTAATTCATTCTGTTTGCAAATTAAATAACATTCGTTTTCTTGAATAACAATGTCTGCTATTTCATATAAAAACAAATGTTCATTTATCTGCTTAGTTAAAAAATAACCAATTTTATAAAGTGTTCCTTTATAAACTATATTTTTATAATATTTTATATCATCGGTGATTATTAAAGGAAATAAGTTAAAATATAATTCACTATTTGAGATATTGCGAACTTCATTCCCTTGAATAATTTCTGGTGAGAAAAAATCAGCGTTTAAGACATTATTAGCGAATTTCAAGGCAGCCTTAGTAGACAGTGTAAGGGGTATATTTAAACGTGAAGTAGTGTTTCGTGCATACTGTTTATATATTTGATGAACAGACTCAAGTCGATAACACCATAGCTGTTTGATTGGACCACATTTCCTAATTATTGTGGAATAATGATTCAAATTATGAAACTTTGGTTTCAAAGAATCATTGAACAAAGCCGGATATAAAGTGTTGTGTTTCGAAATCATCTCTTGAAGAATGCTTAGAGAATCTTCGCTGTGACAGTCTAGCATTAATTCGTCTGTAATTTGAATTGATAATAATAAATAATTGTAAACTGGATCATCAGTAGGAATTAAATCCCCTACTAGTAGTGGGAAAAAGTGTAAAAAATTTTGAATTTCACGTGCTGACATTTTAAAATTACCAGATTTAATATGGTGTACTGCGATGGGGATACTGACATTTTTAATTTCCGATTCCCCGTATGCAAACATTTGCTTCCTATAATTAAGACTATCCAAAGAAAAATACTTTTTTTTATAAATAAAGTAATTTAATGAATGATGCAGGTTATATTTATATGTACCTAGAAATATATCATGCATCATATCACAACTAACATTATTTGTAACATGAAAATTTTTAATTTCATTAATTATTGATCTTTCTCGAATTCCAGTTTGGGACATATTATTTCAACTCAGATCCGTTGTATAGTTATCAATATTCCTTAAACTTTCAGGAAAGTCAGCATTATCATTTTTAATTTCTGTTTTAGTACGTGAACATATTCTACATGATCGATGAGCATTAAACGAATTAGATTAACCTAAAACAGTATTTAGGCCCAAGTTATCGCCCAATATCGGCCAAACATGAAATATAATTTAATGGTTTCATTTTGATATTGCACGTCTAAACCATTTTCAATTAATTTATTAATTTCCATAATTAACGGCCGGAAGACTACACTGTTACCAAATTCTTTAAGATCTTTAGATTTAACAAAACCAGCTACAAATATATTATCAATTTTTGAAAATTGAGAACGCGGTATAATTGGAAAAAAATAGTATATACCTAGCACAGAACTTTTTCCAGAACGTGACCCCAAAGGGTCGTTTATTTCAAATTCATCGGAATAGAAGTGAATGGGAATTACAAACTTATGTCGAAAGTTATGTTTATTGGATTTCCAGTTTGTACCATTGACAAAATTTTTAATGTTTGTCTGGGATTCAAGGCTTTCTAAATTTTCTAGAGTACTTTGTAGAATGTTTCCAGTTTCAAAATATTTTCTTATTTGAAAAGATAAATTTAAAAGACATCCTTGTGCTTTATAATTATCTAAGGTTGGTGTATGATTGATAAGAGTTTCTGCTATTTCATTATTTATTATGTATGTAGACGGTGGACAATAAACGCCTAATTGCTCTATATGTTTAAAAAACTGATATTCATTTCTAATATTATTAAATGGGTTGGACAATAAAGCCACAATTTCAGCAAACTCATTGCGTTTTGCTTCATTTGAAATAAATTTCGAAAACTATGTAAGCATATTGGAAATCGGGTTAGTAATTAAGTCTCTAATGTTATCTTGAACCATGAATACCATTTTTCGACTGCACGAAGTTCCATGGAGGTCAACAGAAAAATTTGTAATATTTTTAGAAATCTGATTAGCGTCTATTGAATTTATTTGTATATCTTGATTTATATCGAGCGTATTGGTGGTAGGTGTATTTTGCACTGAGTTTATATGTAATAAAATTTGGGATCCTAAAGAAGAATCATTGACGCCTTGCAATGGCAATGAATTATTTGATAAAACCGGAGAACCGCTTAAATTTGGGTTGTTTTGCAATAGAAGTTCATGTTTCTTTAAGTGTCGTTCATAACTATAAATTGATTGGAATATTTGATGACAGTTTAAGCACTCAAAGTTATATAGTGAAGGAACTTTATGATATTTTTTTAAATGAATTATATACTGAGAAATTAATGAAAAATGTTGGTGACATATAAAACATTCAGGCATGGTTATATTTTTGTTTATGTAATTTAAATTGTTTTTAATTGTTCTACTAAATTGAAAACTATTGGATTTTTACTATCTATTTCAAAAAAATATTGCTGCAAAAATAACCATACCTGCTTGCTTACGTCCGAATAATTTAAATTATAAACAAAAATTAACTTAATTAATATATCAATACTTTTTCTAAATGATGGAAGTTTATACTTTACACCGTCACAATATACGAAAAATTCTTTCAATAAGCCTGGTTCATTTTCGACTACGACAATACGTGGTTGGATCCTTTTCTTATTCGAATAAAATTTATTTTCTAAAATATCCAAGGAGTTTCGCAAATCATTAATGTTGCTTAATTTTAACGAAAAATCGGTTTGTCCATCGATTATCGTTGGTAATTGTTTTTTGTCGATTCTTCGGGGTAGAAGTATGGCATGTAATAAATTACAGACTATCCAGTCTCGTGTGTTAATATCATCTGTAATTAAAATTAAAAATTTGATGAAAGTTACAAAGAATTATGTTTTGTTTATTTAAATAATCACCAATAAAATCAGATGAGTTTAACTTTTCCAATAGAACCTTTGAGTTTCTGTCTTTAATTTCTCTTTCGAACAAAATTTTGCATTTCTCCACAAAATTTTCAAAATTATCTATCAACCAACTTGATTTATTTGGAAACATAGTTGCAAAATCAATTTCAATCTGTGAATAAAGTTTGTTAGAATGAAATTAATGTTCAAATACAACAATAGTCTTTACCAATTGAAACCCATAAAAATCATTAAATCTTGGCCATTCACTACAAAGTCTACTTATATTAGAATCTTTGGCCTTTTCAAATTCTAAGGTTCTTTGGGTAGATGTAGATTTCCAATACTCAATTACTGTATCCCATGGGCCAATGTTTTCTGCTAACCATTTCTTCTTTTCAATATAATCGCCATCCGGTTCAGGTAAATTTTCATCATTTGTTCCCAAAAAGCTGCTTTCTGGTTCTACTCTGAATTTTTTTAAATATTTCGTTGAGTAGCAAATATTAGTGTATATGTCATACAGCTTCCCCGAAGGATTTTTTTTCCCGTTTGTAACATCTTTCTCTTTATAATAGGTTTCCTAGATCAAAGTGTAAAATACTTAAGAAACTTTCTTTTATCAAATTTAATATTATTTTTGTAGTTATTTTAGTTAAGCTGTCGATTTAAATAAATTTATAGAATTTATATTAGAAGGCTCGCTTACACTAGACTAATTTCCAAAAATTATAGAAAATGTTTTTTTCGTTGCCATGGACAACGTTCGTGAAGCAAAAAAATGAAAAAATTCCAAGCAAAAAGTAGGTAAACTACTTTTAATTTTAAATTAAAATGAAAAATAAATTTATTAGTTATATGGTAAAAGTATTAAAGTGAGGTATTATCCATGAGGATTAAGTTTCGCCTACGAGCGGTAGCTTCGAGATCTTGTGTATAATACCCCTTTGCTCAAAAGTATCGCACAACGTTTTACCCAGTTTCTAAATTAATTTAATAATTTCATTAGAAGATTCAAAATTCGAAATTTACAATACGGACTCCGTTTTACGAAATATATAATATGCATGGATTAATTATGTATTACCTTTTTGGTGAATGATAAAAAATGTGACTAACAGTGAATTTATAACATTAATGCTCAGGTCACGCCCGTGGTAACTTGGGTATTAAAATAACAAGGAGTAATTTTTTTCTGTTTCCAAAAGTAGTTTAGTACTCGAGACATTACTGGCAAGAAATGTCATATCTCTATATTTCTATTGGAGGATTAAATTGTTGGGGTCGCAAAGAATGGTACATTGGGATTGCCATGAAATTACTAACGCCAATTATAAGGTTGTCTTATTTTTATACGAGTTTTAAATTTAATGTGTATAGTTATTTATGAAATAAATTAGAGCAACATTAGTTATTATTCACAAACGTACCGTAATATGTATTTTAAATAAATTTATAATTTATAGTTATTAACATGCGTACTAATAGATGCAGAACTTGTATAATAAAGGTGAACTTAAAATTGGCGTTAAACAATTTAATAGCGATCCCAATATATTTTTTTTAAACTCTAACAAACTGACCCGGTAAGGCTAACAAAATTGCCTACGAGTTAATTTATTAGAACATCAAATTGAATTAATTTATTATGAATGCATATTTGAGATCATAGATGCTTCGTAGAAATAATAGTAAATTACAGTTGTCGTAAATCACAGTTGTTAAATTTAGAATTAATAATAATAAAAATGTTTACCTTATTTTCCGTAGGAAATATTTGAACGATCGATGATGCCATTTTCACAAAATCTGGTTTCATTAGCCTTATCTTATGCTCAATGCAATAATCAATTAATATCTGAACTAAGTTTTTTTGTGAAACCTTATTCAATACTTTTCTCTGTTTAAAAAATTGCATTACATCTCTTCCTTTAATTGACTTAGTTAATATATTCGCCACCCAGTTAGAATCAAATGCGCACCTAAAAAGTTGTAATAGATCCATAGTTAAATGTTTATACACAGTTTAATGTTATACAATTTCTTACAAAGTTTCTGAGCACGTTGGATCCAAATTAACACTTTGGGATGTATTTACATGGTGTTGGGCTAGAAGATTCACTATACGTATTTAAATTCCTTGAAAAGTTTTCTAACCAACTGTTTACTTTGCTATTCATTGATTCAGTTGTATTTTCGGTTGGATTTAATGGAATGCCCTAACAAAATATTTTGGTTAATATAATTTGACAAAAACATTTAAATGAAAATTAACTTACGATTGAATCTCGCCATATTTTTAATCCTGTTTTAAACAACACTTCTTGACCAAAAGCCCCATTAATTTTATCGAACAATCGAACAATATCCTCTCGTTCTAATTTTAATAAAACATTTGCGGTGATATCTTGTTGTTTTAAAAGCTGAATAGTAGCCTCTGATAAACCTCATGACACAGCTAGTTCTTCCATATCATAAGTTACAGTGATTTCTTCGGTACTACCGATATCTAACGCTACAGAACCATCTTCTAATACGTAAGCCGTTGACATTTTTCCCGAGTATTGATTAAAAAAATACTTAATTTTATAATTAAATGCACAGAATAAAATCAAAACTATTTATGTTCAACACCACGTTTTTTCACATTATTTGATATCGTTTTTATTATTTGCAAGAATACTTAGTTTATTTCCATATTTTATAACACATTTTAACACTTTTCACTGAGTTGTAAAAACTATTAATAATCAATAAACTAGATTTAATTTCTAACTACAAAAATTGCAAAAGGTTTAAGGTTTTTTATTAACTACTCGTAAAACAACTTGACACTCCAAATGCAGTATGAATATGAAGCTAAATGTTGTAATATGAAACATAACTGTATAAATGTTGTAAACATGTTAAATCAAGATGTATTTTTATTTATTTTATTAAAAATAATATATTTTAACTTTTAATTTAACTAATAAAGAGCAAGAGAGAAAAGAGAAATGAGAAACTAAAAATACAGAATATAAATTTAAGCATATAATTGCTCATTTTTAAAGGTTTCACTATTCAATAACAAGAGATAGTTAATGCTTAAATCGAGAAATAGTTAAAACTTAAAATAAGATGTACGTTAAATTTTAAAACAAAAATTAAAATCTTAAATATTAGAATTTTGCTTCAAAAATAACAATTATTACTGCTTATTTTTATCATTTTATAAAATGTTATTATTAAGCACCTCCGTTTCTTAAAATGAATATTTGGTTTTTTTCTCAGTGATTGGGCCTAAGAAAAGTGAAAGCACGATTGGTTCCAAAATCAATCAACTTTTTGGAAAAACAGCGTCGCGTTGACGTCTGTGAAACAATGCGTTCCGACTACCAGGATGTCATAAAACGTATTATAACTGGCGCTGAGTCTTGGATCTATGCTTACGACCCGAAAACAGACGATTAATCGGCCGAATACCGTGCCAAAGGTGAGCCGAAGCCGAGAAAACCAAGTCAAAGCAAGTCAAAAATCAAGGTGATGTTGTTAGTTTTCTTCGATTATCGAGGTGTGGTGCACTCCGAATTCTTTCCGACCAGCCAAACTGTCAACAAGGAATACTATTTGAGTGTTATGCGTCGTTTGCGCGAAGCTATTTGTAAAAAGAGGCCGGAATTATGGGTGATTTTTTGGCCAAAAATTCCACCCATATCGTTCCGCTACCACTGTATTCACCTGATTTAGCTCCGTGTGACTTCTGGCTGTTCATCAAGCACAAACGACCGCTCCGGGGAAACCGTTTTGAGTCAATTGAAGACATTAAACGTGAATCGCCACGCGCATTGGAGGCTATTCCGGAAATTGACTTTAACAACTGTTTCGAGGATTGGAAAAAACATTGGCACAAGTGTATTGAGGCCGGAGGATTACTTTGAGGGGGACGAAATAGATTTGGAGAAATAAATAAATAATTAATTTAAAATAATGAACAAAGTCTTAATATATTTTGCCCACAGTATTATACTCGACATCCCTTACTGTTGCTGGTGTGTGCCTCTGTAGCACTTAGGATCACTTGTACATCTCTCTTTGGTGTGACCAAATTTGTGGCATTCGGTGCGCTTCAACGGATTTGGAATGTACAACCGAATGCTTAGTTGTATAAAGCCTACCCTCACATATTCCAGTAATACTGGTGAATTAAAAGTCAGGGTAACTGCTGCTGTGTCCGTTAATTTGTTTTCCCCTCATTTCTTTATTTTATATACCTCTATGACGCCTTGTTCCTTAAGCCCTTTTTTGATTTCCTCCTCAGTATAACTTTTTAGGTCGTTGCAGAAAATGATACCTTTGGAACTGTTTAATATGGAGTGTTCCGTCACTTTTATTTTGGCCAATTTCCCCAGAGATGTGGCCTTCAGTAATGCACCCGTCGCTGCTTGATTTTTCTGTCAGAACCAGCAGTTTATTAGATATTTTTCACTCACTCCACTGCAATCCATTATATCTGCACCGCCACCGAATCCTAATTTCTTTGATCGCATTTCTTCGATCTTTTTCCTTTTGGAGGGTTGGGTATTATTTCCCAACATCCTCAACGGTGCGATTCTATTTGGGCTTTCATACATCGCCTCTTGTAATGGCCGAAACTCTCCTTTTACCCACACCTTACTTTACTTAATGTCTAAAATCACGCCGCTTAAATATAGACAAACACTTCTTGTTGTTGCCACCAAACAATAATCCACTTAAAACACTATATATTTGTCTCCACCACCTTTTTAATATTATAAAATTGCTCTTAGACCACTATAAAACTATTTTAACTTAATGAAAACCCAAAACCACTTAAATTAACTATTTATCACATGAAAAAGGAATTTTGCACCGAGCTGTCAATTTTTATGTGTACGCTTGCCGAGAAGAGAATCGTACTTGTATTTGGCCGCCTTTAATACGTGTATTCCATAAGCACATAAAACACACGTTTTTAGTGTAACCCAAGTGCAAGCCTCTTAAAAGTGCTATGACTTTTAAATCTGCACAAACTTTCTATTGATGGTCAATGTATTTAAACAAATCAATAATTTTTTTAATTGAGTGAAGGAGAACTGCCTTCAAACTGCTTTTGGAAGAATCGATAAACAATCGCCAATCTTCGGGATTATATGCATTGTGCATTGTGGTTACCAAACCACGGATATCAGTGCAAGAAATTCGTAAATTGACGATGACGATTTATTGCCCCATATATCCGAACATTTGGAGCCAAAATGTTAATTTATTTTAAATCCATTGACAAAAGACTTGTCGCTGCGATAGTTTCAGACGTCGTACTATAATATCCAAATGATTTTGCGAGATTTCAATGTGATTGTATGGCGCAGTGACATTTGATGTTTGATATATTGATGCAGATGTCTCTCCGGTTTCATTAGATTCAAATATTGGTGGTAAATATTGTTCAGTTGGGTTTAATCTTTCCGGAACAGGAATTCCATCTGAATGCGGCAGCGGTAATTGAGCATTTGTAGTTGTAGTGTATGTCAAAGAATCAATTTTTTTTCTCTTTGTACCGAGAATATAATTCATGCACCCATGGCGGCTCCAGTGTTTTGCCATCTATGCAGATGGAAAATGAACGCCGTTCAAACAAAAGACGGCGTCCAATTTACACCACTAATAACATTTTGTGAAAAGTATAGTCGATATAAATCAGCGGTTTGAACTGAAAAACACTTCAGTTTAAAACACCTATCGATATTATTTATTTCTTCAGATTTCACAAGTCGATTTTCACTTTAATTTTTGTCTTCTTTTGTCACTTTTTATTTTTAATTTTATATTGTAGTTTTTAGTTTTTACTTTTTGTTCCAATTTTTTAACTTTTTTAGAAACATCGATTTCGAGAATAATCTCTTTTTCGGTTTATTTTTATTACATAATTTATTTTGAAGCTGTTCATATACTGTTAGGCGCTGCTGTTTGCCGTAATAAGTCGTAAATTTTATTGGTTTTTGTGTTGATTTTGTCGTGTAGTAAATTGTTGTTGTTTTTGTTTTTGTATATTTTTAGGGTGTGCATTTTGGCCGCAATTTGACTCATGACTCATGAGAAATTTGTATACGCACAGTATACAAATGTTGCATGACTCATGAGTCAAATTGTGCCCAAAATGTATATCAAAATGTTCTTACCTGTCTAATTTCGATCTAATTTCTATTGCATTTAGTGTACCTATGATTTTCAGTTTTTATGTGTTGTGCGGAACTTGATTTTATGTACTTTTTTTAAATTTGGTTATGTCATTGATGTGTTCTTTGTATTTTATTTGCAATGAGCATCCTGTTTGGCAGAGTATGCCGACCTCCAGTTGTATTTATCCTTACCTGTGTATTCGGATCTCTGCACAGGTGGACCCATGTTTCTCTAGACGGCAAGGAAGGACCTGCAGTCTTCTATGAATAGCTTTTGCCAAAACTGATAAGACCTTGCATTTTTGGGGAACATGCGAGAAGGCTGGGTCTACAGACGAATGACTTTGTAGAAGTTGTATGGACGAAGAGGAGGAAGAGACTTTAGATAACTTCCTATGCTCGTGTCCGGCACTATCATACAGAAGGCATAGGTATTTGGGCGTGTACAGTATGGCCAGCCTTTCAGATCTCGCGGACTGTGGAGTGCGAGATATTTTGCGCTACGTACGTAGCTCCGAATGGTTTTGAACAGGGGTAAAGAGGAACTAGGATCCTGTGGTATTACAACGAGCCACTACTGGTCTATGTGCGCGGAAGCAGCCACTCCAACCTAACCTAACCTAACCTTGATCTAAGTAAAACACACATATATGGTGGATGTGGTTTTTCGGTTTTGATATGTTCGGCAAAATTGTTTGTCTTTGTTGCGCAACAACTTTGCTGAAGAACGCAAAACGAAAATCTTAATGGTTCAAGAGCTATCAACGTGAAAATGAGTGTATATTTTGATAAATTTTGACTCAGATCAAAAACATGTCGAAAGCGATATCTCAAAAATGGAGACTAACTTTGAAATGGGACTTGCACTATTGAATTCAGCGTACTCGAATTAGGTTTACCTCCTGGGTGCCCAGCTCATCACATTTTTCAACTAGCACAGTGAAATTAATAGAATTTTAATTCAGACAAGTCTTAATACATACGTAAATCTGTCTGAAGGTGGCTGTTCCAATTTTTTAACTGTGTTCGTATACAAAATATTTCAAATTTCTGTTCAAGTTTGTTTTAAATAATCTTCAGGTACGTTGGAGTGGAGTAGTCGACAACATTGTCTCAAGTATTTCGGTATTTTATAAATAGACATATTTTTATAAAGCTTTGTTTGTCAGAGATTTAGCCTTTTTGCTCCCCCATGAAAATCCCATGTTAACAACAAAGTATTTCAAATGTTTCTAAACACTGTGATGCCTTGACACGAATTATAAAAAATAATAAAATTATTATTAATTAATTATAATAAAAAAATACAACACAGATTACCTTTATTTCATTATCGATTAAATTACAAGCTCGTGACTTTGATCGATTCAATCCATAACATTATAAATATTTCGATTTTTTCATTTTGTATCGACATTCCCTTCAAGAGTGAAATTATGTAGGAAAGGTAAAAGCTCAGCAATAATAAAGGCGAACGAACAATATGAAAAATGTAATTTAACATCCTTTCTTAAGGTGTATACAAGGTTGTGCGTAGGTTAGTTTTCTATGGAGCTTTTTTTATTCCTGAACAGGTAATAACCTTAAATTAGAATACTAGAAAAAATTAAGACATCATTAATTTTATTTTTATTTTGGTTTTTAATTTTTATGAAATAAAATCTAATGCCTGTAATAAATTAAACCGTATTACTTTCAATAAATTCGTATTTTATGTAGGAAATTTGATTAAAATTATGTTTATGTATATTATATGTTTGTATTTCTATATACGAGTATGTAATAAGCACATACATAAAATTAAAATTATATTTTTATGAATATTCTATCTTAAATTTTATGCTGTGTCGACTTAACTCGGGGTCAATCGTTAATCATTAAAAATATTTGTTATCCGTTATCCTTGTTTATGTATGAAAAATATTCATAAGCTGTTTGTTGACCGGAATCCTGGGTATAAGAACATATTATATGTTGAAGTATTTTGTTTTTGTTGAATTTATCTTATCTAATTATTTCTTGAGAAAGAAGCAATGTTTGCAATTCTGGTAACATATTAGAATTGCTGATCAGTGAAATATTAAGATCTGTTGTTTGCAGCAGTGAGACTCACACTTGCGTAATTTACGTATTATTAAAGTACTTAGTATTCTTATGATAAATTGGAATATTGAAACTCTTTCAAAACTAAATTGAAATTATGACAAGCGTTGGCTTATGTAATTCACCTAGACCTGCTCAATGTTGACTTGAATTATTCTTGACCGCCTCCGTAAAAAAATATTTTACATTTATGTAAAAACGTGAAAACTCCCAAGCAGCGTACAGAAAACCAGATCAGTATCTGTTTTTGCGTTTTAGGAGGTATGGTTTAGTTGTCTCCTTAGTCCGGAAAGATAGACTAGCTTTATTTAATGACCTCTGTATTATTGTTACCACAACGCATACGTTTTTATTATCCACAGAAAACGATATAAACTTCGTATTACTAAAACTCTGTAGAAGGGAGATAAGTGAGGTATGAGCTGAACTTTCCACACATTAGAAAAAAATTCGTTACACATGACAATCTAGACACTTTGATTAATAATCAAATTACTTTCAACTTAATTCTCTAGTTTGTCGTCATCTATCGCTTCTACTCATTGGCGTTCCATACTTTACAGAAAAAATAGGGACATATAATTGTAGTAGCCAAACCCCAGTTTTTTTTACGACAAATGTACATAGATCCCGAATAAACTACACTAAATTTGTAAAGCGACAAATAAAACAACCGGATTTGTAATAAAATTGTTTTGTTTAATCAAAAGTTGAAAAAGCTCCTACAGGAACTACCAATTCGGGTACGCAGATGCCCTTAATATGAAGTTTAATTTAGAATAGTAAATCCGCCTGTGGCACTACTCTGGTAATTCCCCGGGAATAGATAATTAGGGAAAGAATTTATATGTAAACATTTTTTTCTGGCATTTACATCAAACTTCTCGCTTCGGTAGGCCGGAAACAAAATGTTTGACCAGGAATCATATATAAATTCTTTCGTCAATTCCTTATTCCTGAAGAATTGCCAGAATAGTGCCACTGGTCTGTGGAGATACCGAATTTTGGTGAAATAAATTGTTTTTCAAAATTCGTCATTTCCGGTAAAATTTAATATATGATCTGAACTAATTTTGTTTGTAATTTAATTTACAATCTTTTATTTTTAAATCTTTCTTTGAAATATTTGCAATAAAGCAAAAAGCTCCTTCTGAAGCTGCCACTTCCAGTGGAGCGATCTCGGCCAAAAGTCATTGAAATCTCTCATTTTATGGAAAAAGCTTAAGTATAAAGTTTTATCCGGATCAATTAATCAGTATGAGCTGTTCAGGGACCAAATTGTTACTGACTTTTTATTAAATCGTCATTTCCGCCTGGAGTGCTAGTTGACAGCCTCCTCGTGGCACATCCTGGGCAATGTACTGTAGTTCGAACGGTTGTGGTATAAAATCTCTACGTAGAGAAACAGTATAGCAGATAGCCAACAAAAAAAGGAAATGTCGGTTATAAACAATAACAACAAGCGATAAATGATTGGCCGTTTGGTAGAAGCAGTATGGCACTTCATAGAACACCACCATCAACTCCACCGCCAGAGAGCACCGCACTGTGTGAACGTAACAATGAGAAGGAAAATACCTCTTCTATCAAGCATAACAATTTCGAGCAACTTCTGAAGCAACGCCCAGTGCACAGTTATAATAAACGACGCGAAGTTAATAAATAAATTTCTACAAATGGAGAAATTAATCGCGCAGCTGAAGAATGAAGTTGCCATGCTAAAGAAAGAAAGCCTTATGCTAAAGGAAACAGCAAATGAAAATATCAACGCAGTAAATTCAGCATTATTGAACAACCAATTTCAAGTACTCACAGATCTAGCCAAATATCACACGGAAAGGAGGAAAGCTGAATAATCACCATAATTTGACTCAATTCAAACCCACATTAAAGCTGCCAATGCAATTGCTGTTGCAAATAGGTTCCATCCCCGATCAATATTTTAGGAATAACAAATCACGGTAGTATTCAGAAACTGATGAAAGAAGTAGTACGAAATGACTACAAAGTAATATCGCTCAGTAATAATATTTGTAAAATAAACACAACAGAGCCTGAAGATTACAAAGCTCTAGCTAGCAAATTAAATCCTGTTGGTCACCAGTGGTATACCTAAGAGGATAAAAATGATCGATCAATTTTAGAAATGGCAAGAGGTCTCCATCCAACTTGTTCAAAAGATGAAGTTATTGAGAACCTGCAAAACAAAGGCCAGCAAATAATCGATGCAGTCAACATCATCAGAAAAGAGAGACGAGAAAACATGGAAGGAAATGTTGAAATCATGAGAAGAGAACTCCCACTTTTCATGCTAACTCAGATATTTACATGCTTTAACTCAGAGTTAAAATAGAAACACCGAGAAAAGCCACTCGACTAATACCACAACGTAAAAACTGCCAAGATTATAATAATACACAAAAGTACTGCCATCGTGAAGAAAGGTGTGTTAAATGTGCAGGAAAACACCCTGGAAACGACTGCACAGTTCCCCGAAATACAACACCGAAGTGTATCAACTATCTACAATAAAACCACGGAGCCTAAATCGTCAACTCCTAACTAAAACGTTACTTTCAAAGTTTTAGTTAGGAGTTGACGTTACTGCACAAATAGTTCAGCAAAAAGTGCAGAAACACTTAAAAGTGGATCTCGTTTTACAGGACATACTGAGAAATCTAGAGAACCTCAACAAAAGACTTTATCGCAGGAAATGAGTCTGCAAAACACACTAGAAGAAATGAAATCACAAACTAGTTTCAATAAAAGAGTAGAAGAAAACCTTGATCGAGTGTATCAAAATATAAATTATATAAATTCGAATTATAAACAAAAGAAATGCAAAAAAAAACCATTCGAATTGTAACCCATTTGACCAAAACTTTATTCTGTAAAATAAAAGGATATAATTGCTACCATGCATTACATCCAGAGAACAAAGCTATAGGTGGATCAGATATCCTCATAAAAGATCATATAAAACATAACGAAGAACTTAAAGTCGAGAAGCTCTCCTTGCAAGTCACAACAATCAAAATACAATTAAACAATATTAAAACTTGTAGTATCTCAGCAATATACTGCCCTCCAAGATACATTCTCAAACAAGTGGATTATACTAATCTTCTCAAAACACTAGGAAGTGTCTTCTTAATTGAAGGTGACTATAATGCAAAAAATATCTATTGGGAATCACGGTTAACGACCGCTAAAGTAAAAGAACTGTTTGCAGTTCTTCGCAGGCAAACAACTAAAATGCAAGTTTCATTCAGGCGGTACACAGACCTATTGGTCGACGGATATCAGTAAGATTACAGATCTTATAGACTTGTTTTTACAAAAGGGATTTCAGATAATTATATCTATGCAGAGAACCGTGAAAGTCTATCGTCAGATCATTCACCATTTATTATGATACTTAGCCAAACAATAATTAGGAAAGAGAGCAACCAAATTAACAAGCTTCAAAACCAATTGGGATTTATTCCAAACACATTTAACAGAAATAATTAGTCTGCGAAACCTAATACAGGAACCAGCCCAAATAAATGACGAACTAGATAAGCTCATCCAGAATATCCAAAGTGCTGCGTGGGAAAGCACTCCTAATAATAGTAAGGAAATGAAACGCAATGCTAGCTATCCAAGGGAAATGACAGAACTTCTTAAAAATAAAAGAAAATCACGGAAGAAATGGCAAAAACATCGAAACCCGGAAAATAAGAAGGTATTTAACCATTTGTGCAACAAATTAAAATACCTAATAAAAGACATTAAAAATCGGTCAGTTAATAAACACCTCAGCACTCTAACTGGGCAAGAAAATACTGATTATTCATTATGGAAAGCAACTACGAATCTTAAAAGGCCCAAACTTCAGGCTTCTCCAATTAAAAATAAAAAATATTGGGCTCGAAATGCTAAACAAAAAGCAGATTTGTTTGTAAATCACCTTGAAGAAACATTCCAATTTTACCCCAAACAAACGGAAGAGGAAAATATCACCCCGATAAATAAACAGGATGAAATGAAAATTACACATGTAACATTGAAAGAACTAAAATGGGAAATCAAGAATAACCTGAATGCGTATAAGGCTCAAGGGTATGATCTTATAACGGGTCAGGTAAAAAAAATGTTACCGGAAAGCGTTGAGGAAACTAGTGCGTATAATTAATGCAGCATTTCGACTAAGATATGTGCCAATACAATGGAAAGTTGCAGAAATAATTATGATACTTAAGCCGAACAAACCTCAGAATGATAAAGCTACATATAGGCCAATTTCCCTGCTACCAACATTATCGAAACTATTTGAAAAAGTTCTTCTTAAAATACTAAAACCAATTATCGAAGAAAGGAATCTTATCCCCTCACATCAGTTTGGATTTATGGAAAAACATTCTACGATAGAACAAGTACATCGAATTACTGATGTAATCGAGAAATCTCTAGAAAGCAAACAAATTTGCTCAACTATATTCCTTGATGTAGCACAAGCATTCGACAAAGTATGGCACCAGGGGTTAGAACTCAAACTTCATCGAGATCTTTCGGAGCAATTTTTTCAAATTCTAAAATCATACATATCAAAGAGGCACTTCCGAGTAAAGTATGAGAATGAATACTCCCAACTAAAATGGATAATAGCAGGAGTACCACAAGGGACCAATCCTTTATCTCCTATATACTAGAGATATACCAATTACCGACGCAACTAAGGCGACCAACAGCAAAGAACATCAATGACTCCACTAGTAAATTACAGACGGCTACTAACCTGATTTGTAATTGGACAAAGAAATGGCGAATTACATTAGATAAAGCAAAACCAATCCAAGTGAACTTTACAAACCTAAAAGTTAATCACATACAGGTAACCCTCCTATAACACGGTAGATAGGTTCCCATAATATGGCGTGTTATGCTAAACCGTATTATAAGAGACTAGAAGCTATAGTATAAAAAAGAGGTCAGGTTCTAAAATCTACTAAAAGATTTTTTTAAAATTGCATACAAGGAACTTAATTTTTCGAAAAAAATGTACGTAAAAACATATTAATAATTCTTTATTAATATGTTTTTACGTACATTCGTACGTACATACACTTTTCTTATCTTTTAATTATCTTTAAAAAATCTTTTGTAAATTTCATGATATGCGGAAAGATATGATTAAAAATAATAATATGATAGTGATATAATTTTCTTCATTTAAGAAAAATGATTCGAATTTTTCGGCTAAGTTTAAACCTTGTATTTTTAGTGTACAGTTATTAACACTACTTCTTCAGAACTAAAATCGATTACATGGGTTTGGTACAACATTTCTACCAAATCTGCTACCTCGTCTACTTTTTCCATTAATAAATCTTAAACGTCCTCATTAGCCATATCCATAAAACTTTCTCCTCCGATCGATCTATAGCTTGTTTTAATAATCAATCAATTTAATTTTCTGCTGATTCTTGCACGTTTTTTATTTCAATTGATGCTGGCCAGAACCTTTTCCAACATGCAATAAGGATTTCGATAGTGAAGCTTAGCTTAATTGAAAAAGGCTTCCAAGATTCAGTTAAATCAATAGATGTTGCGTCAGTTATATCTAAATTCCATTGGCACTAGGTAGAAACATTATTTGAACGTTAGGATGACTTAAGTTTTGTGGATGACCTGGCGCATTATCTATTAGTAAAAGCGCTTTGAAATATACATTTTTCTGCTTTTCCATCTTTGGAATCTCTAACTAGCTGCCCAATATACCGATAATGTGTTTTTACGCCTGTCACTGCACGGCGATTCAAAGATCTATAAATTATCATGGGTTTTGTTAAACATCCGCCGAAGTATTGCTGCTCAAAAGTAACGTTAAACGATCTTTTGATATCTTAAATCCGGGTGCAGTTGTTTCATTTTTTGATATAAATGTTCGGTTTGACATTTTTTCCACTTAAACCAGGTTTCATCAGCAATAAAAACTCGATGCGCCGTGTATCCTTGATCTTCAATAATTTTTTTAATTTTTTCTGGATATAATCTGGCCGCTTCATGATCTGCCGATGCAATTTATCTTTGAATTTTTATGTTATCACTTGAAAAATGCTTTTTGAACCAACCTTGACTTGCTAGAAAATCTGGATTCACAGATATTTAAAACACATTGTCTTTAAGGTAGTTGTCAATACAATGGAATCAATCCGTTTTTGACAGCTCTCTTCAATCCAAATGTTGGTACGATTTATTCAATAGCAGATAATATAGAGATATGTAATTTTATGCTAAGACCGTGTAGTTGGATACCGCGTTATAGAAGGTTTTCCGCAATTTACAATCGTGTTAGAGCCAAACCGTGTTGCAAGATACCGTGTTGTAGGAGGGCTACCTGTACTAAAAACGATAAATTCGATAGTAGTACCGCGTGCAAACACTGCTAAATACCTCGGCATGACTTTAGATGCTAAACTTAGATGGGAGGAACACATAAAGAGAAGAAAGATGAATTAAACATAAAATTTAGAAACCTGTATGGACATATGGTAGCCAACTCTGAGGTTGTGCCAAGAAGATACATATCAAAATCATACAAACAGTTCAAAAAAAAAATCGTGCGATGCATTGTTAATGTATCTGTGGTACATTCGAAAGAACAACCTCCACCGATGTCTAAAGATCGAGCTTGTTGTGGGTGAAATCAGGCATCATGCAACAAAAAACCTACAACTTCTGCACCAGCATGAAAATCTGGACATACGCTGTATGCTGACTACCACACCAACAAGAAGACTGCAAAGAACCAAACCACTGGACTTATCGCGACCAGGAAGTCAGTTAACTTACTGAGGCGAAAAATTTGGGGAAGCTACACGTAACTGGGGATACTCACTTGATTACGCCGACTAATCAAATACTTTTTATGCAATGTAAATTACTAAATGGGTACAAGACTCAGTCGTAATATTTATAAATAAATATAAAAAAAAAATTTTAAAAAAAATTTCGCCTAAATTTTGGAAAACTGATCTGGACCCGGTATTGTTGCAAAATTAGTTTAGATTCTCTTAGATTATAGCCGTTTTCTCGTAAATGATGCAATTTTCAAACTATATGCAAAAAATAAAAAAGCCCCTAATATCGGTGCTCCGATTTCGTCCAATTTCTGGGAAAAGCTTAGGTATGAAGTTTCAGTCCGTCAATCATTTCATCTGGACTGTACAGGGGCCGAATTTTTGTTGAAAAATGTTTTTTTTGTCAAAACTCGTAATTTCTACTTAAATTTTAGAAAAGTGAATTGGCGAGGAGGTATTCTTGCAAATTTTATTTAGAATCTTTTAGTGCATGGTCGTTTTCCGGTATATGCTCTACTTTCCAAAATATTTGGAATAAAACGAAAAAGCTCTGTACGAACTTTTATCCCGATAAATCAATCCGTTTGTGGTGTAGAGAGGACAGAGATATTTAGTCTGCACGAACACATATACTCACACGCAAATACACACATAAATATAGAGAAACACACTTATGCGATATAGCGAACGGTAAATCTGCAAAATCTCTAGGTTAACATTTTACTTTTACTTTTACAAACCACATTTTCATCGCAGATTTAAAGTCAGTACTAAACTGTTGACTAACCAAAAGAGTTTAGTTATTTTGAGTAAGTGAATCATATTTGAGTTATTTGTAGGCTAATATGCCTTAATGTTGACGTGTGTCTGGAGCTTTTCTCTATGCCTTCGTTCATCTCTCGGGATTTATGCATTTTTCTATATTAAAGCTATAGTTCGTCGTTTTTCTTTTTGACGTATTTTTTCCATCGAAGTTTAACATCTGGCGTCATGCCTGGATACTAAACTGTATTCAAATGCGGTAATATTTGTTGAATTATTATAGCGAGAATGTCCTTCAGTGTTTTGTTAGTAAATTTATTTTATTTTTCTAACAGCTGATTGTAGTTTCTGTGTAGATTCTTAGTTAGATTTGTTTTTGTAACAGCTTAGATGGTGGTATCATCAGCAAAAGTCACTTTAGGAATATTATTTTCTAAAGGTCAATGGTATACAGAAGGTGTGGAAGAGTCCCTAAAACACTTCTCTACGGTACTCGTGCTTTGATTTTTGTCAGTTCAATTTAGGTATTGCCTAATTTTGTTCTGAAGAATCTACTTTGAAGGTTCTCTAATATTGTAACAAAACGTATTGGTAGAAAAGGTCTTAACTTTTGATTAAGTTGTACCAGACTTTGTCAAAAGCCTGTGTAACGTCTAGAAATTACGTTGAGCAGAATGATTGCATCTCTAATTCTTTCTCCATAATTCTGGTTATCCAGTGCACATAGAAATGTATGTTTAAGATTTTCTAAGATTTAAATAAAAAAAAATTTAGGAGCAACACTAGCGGTTTGTCCTTTCGTAGTAAAATTTCATTGAATAATATGATGTAGAAAACATAAACGTTGATTTAAAATCATTAAAATATGAATAACGATTGTAATGGGTTAACTATAATCCCAAAAAATTAAAATATTGGTAACTTATAGTTTGTCTATATTTATTTATTTATTTGGTCGTAATTTCATGTGACATTACATTTTTTCAAGAATAGAGGGGTTAATATATTGTGGCCAACATCTCGAATACACCACACTTGGTTTCTGCGAAAAATTAAACTTACTGGACTTTAAGTAAAATTATCATGTATAATTAAAAATCATCATTCATGTTTTAAATTTGCGAAAACAAACAAAATCAACCCATGATTGGTTGAAAATTTAATCTTTAGATTTATTTGAGTCTTTGAATTCCGTATCGTTTTTGTAAATGAAATACTTTCCAATCTTATTGCAAAAATTCAGAAACCTTTTATGAAAGCTGCCACTTCCGGTACCCAAATTTCTAATATATTTCGTTGGGATCTTCCAATATATGGAAAAACCTTAAGTACGAATTTTTTTCAGGATTGTCATTCTGGCAAATTTTTTTGAAATGAAGTTTTATTTATCAAAGCTCATCATTTCCGGTAAAACTTAAACAAATGAAATGATCTGAACAAATTATGTTTGTAACTTAATTTAATTTTTTTTGCTTTAATCGTTTTTTCGTAAATGTTAAATACTTTTAAATATTGAAACTTCTCTATCAATCAATTTTACACAGATTTACGCTTTACAAAATATCGTAGGGACATTTTTACAAGCAAGTCAGATTTAGACCGGTATCGTTGCAAGATTAATTTAGAATTTTTTAGTTCATGGTATTTTTCATCATAAATGCAATACTTTTCAAAATATTGAAACAACCACTTTATGTTTATTTCCACCAAATTTATGAATAAAAACTTCAAGGTGAAGCTTCATTACGATCAATCAATCCATCTTGGCTGTACATGGGCTGAATTTTTGTAGAAAAACAGTTTCTATCAAAAATCATCATGTCCGCTTAAAATGTGGAAGGCTATTTTGGACCGGTGTCGTTGTTAAATTAATTTGGAATCTTTGAATTTATGGTATTTTTCCTCGTAAATGCAATACTTTTCAAAATAAAGAGTTAACCAATAAGAGTGTCTTAATAATTTTCGATTGGGATTACGGCCATATTGAATATTATTTTTGTCAGCTGTCATTGTCATTCCTGTTAGACATTTTGTAAAATGGAGCGATACACATTGCAACAACGTTTTGAAATTATTAAAACTTATTATCAAAATCAGTTTTCAGTTCCCCAAACTTAACGTGCCCTTCCTGTAATGTATGGCGCATATAATCGTTCCCCTGAATGTACTATTCGTCGAATTGTTGATAGATTTGAAAGTAATTATTCTTTGCATGATGAAAGAGTACCAATAAGACAAAGACATACACGAAATCAAGAAAACATTGCTGCCATAGAAGGGAGTGTACGAGAGGAACGAAATTGATCAATTCCTCGACGTTCACAACAATTAGGACTGTCATATAACACAACATGGCGATTTTCAGTGTTGTGCGTCTACGCGTATTTCGGAATTTTCAATGTCATTGCGTCGATAATTGCGCCGACAATTGCTTTTGCCGTCGACAATGTAAACAATTGGCGCATAATATGTCGAGAATGTAGATAATTGGTTGTAAATTATAATAATATATTAGTTGTCTTGAATGAAAGGTTATAGATCCAATTTTGGCAGTTAAAATTTAATATGTTAACTATTATCTACTAGTTTGACATATGGAGATCATTTTAAACCATATTATAAATTAAATGTAATGTTAAATTGCCTGTCATTAAAAGAAATATATTAGAAACAGAAAAACGTGTCCTTCTCTTTTGAGCATTGCTAGAGTTTGCAGTTGAGTTTGATTTATCCTAATAAACTTTATAAATACAAACTATTTCAGCTTATTATACTGTGTGCTTTAATCGACTAAGTTGAATTTACTAAACTAGATATTGAAGCTTTTACTACTTTTCACTACGAAGCCGATAAAAATTTAATATACGAGGATATTTTTCGACGAATTTTCAATTAATTTATATCAATTTACAACGGTGTACTAACTTTGAAAGACTTTAGTTGTTAAACTAGACAAAAAGATAACAAATTTTATTTGAATGACAACTCCGTATAAAATAATTTAGCTAATTGTATCGATTAAGGCAAGCCGTTTATTGTAAGTTGGTCGTATGACAATGACAATGTACTAGCATTTTCCCGTATTAATTTTAATATGTATGTCCAAGTTAAATTAATGAATTCAGAATAAACTAAATTAATGAGTGTTGGCTATTAAGCGTCAAGTTCCCCTAGATATTAAAATAAATCTGAGTGACATGTGTGTCTCAAGCACAATCGCCTCTAGGCGATCTCCTCTAGGCTTTCAAATACATGCTATTTCTTTGTGACTAAAACTAGGAGACTTATTTTAAAATGTATTTTATGCAATAAATATAGGTGACTATTAATATAGGTCACCTATTTTGAAATTTCTGTCAAATCACAATATTCAATGTATCTTAATACTCCCTAACAAAATTTAAAGGAAAATTATTTGGCAAACTCAGATGCGTGCCTTTAATGACTAAAATGACTACAACTGTTCGAATTTGAATGGTATAACTTGATGTCAATGGCAGATGGAGGGCATGTCAGTGTAAATGGAATGACAAGTAATATAGTACTTTTTTGCAGCTTGACATATACGATTCATATATGAACTGTCATCTGCTAATCATCTCAGACATGACACGCATCAATATTACATCTCTGATAAAATTCTAAGCATTACGTCTTATTAATTTCAATTTTATTATTATTAAAAATAAGCCATTATAACTGAAATTATTAATTAAGTATCACAATAATTCGTACAAATTATTAAAATAGTTTTTTGGGAGTCAACTTAAAGTAGTTTAACTCGGAAGGTATAGCAGCCAAATAAATTATATTGTATACCATAATGGTTAACTACTAAACTCACTGATATTTAATAATTTGTACGAATTATTGTGATTCGTAATTGATAATTTCAGTTCTAATGATTTATTTAAAAAAATAATAAAATTAAAACAAATTGGACGTATTCCCTGCAGCAAAGTCTTGTGCGAAAGACTAATGACTCATGCACAACTCGTATATAGAATTTTATCAAATGGCGGGACTAATGAAGGAGCGTGACAGGTCATATATCAATCATGTGTAACAATAATTATGCACAGTTTATGATTTCTCCACATGAAAAACCCTCACGTAGGTACAAATTAACTCTGCAATGTCTAATCCAGATACATCTGAATCATTAAAATATTTTTCTCTATAAATTATACAAACAATAATTTGTACATATGTTTTAAAGGTTTTTATATATACAAACATATTGAAAATGTATTTTATGGCGAAAAACAAAGTGTTACGTCGATGACGTCATATTTTAATCGATAATTCGTCGTGAAGATAGCTGACGTGTCCTATGCAGAATCTATTTGTATGTGATTTTTAGTAACGATTGATTTTCTAATAATGTTAAAGTCATTTGAAAATTATTAGTATCAGATAATAGCCTCTTTTTGAAATCAGTAGAAATTGTCTTATAAAGGGATTTCAACCTAAATTTATAATATTTTGATTTGTTAGCCACACTTTGTTCGCACATTTCCTCAGTTATTTTTCCTTATCATTTGAATAATTCCAATAAATAAAGTATGCGCGATAATATCCGGAATTCCACAAAATTGTCTTTCGTTCAAAAATTATACCCCAGTTGTTAACCTCATTACTTGAGGGGGAAGAATGATGAATTGAGTTGTTTTTTTTATAAATTTAGGTTACCACAATTTTTGAAAATTTAAAATTTATTCAATATTGAAAGTTAGATTCTATATGTGTGCTTGAAATAAGTGAATTTTACTCATCTTGAATCAAACTTGGATTGGACAGCTACTATTATTTTTAATTAGGCATTATTTATGTTTAGAGATTTTGTAAAAAAACAAAAAAATCATTATGTTAATATCTAATGATTATGATTAATTTTCGACATTTTTTTTATAAAGAAAGTATTAATTGTCAAGTGGATTTAATGTCCTTTGAAAGTCAATTAATAACCCCCTTTTTATTCACGCACACACCACTCATTCGCACTATTACAGTATACCACCTGCGCATTGCAAGCTCCATGTCAACCTGTACATTTACATGAACTGTGGGTTGGCACTGAATTCTCCACTCCTCTGATGCACTAATGTTGATAAACATTCCAAGATCCTCTGTCTTAGTTGTATTTATTAACATCACCGGTCGTAATCGATGACGAAGATTCGAACCCAGTACCTTCCGGTCCAAGTGCCGAAGCTATAACCACTGCACCACTTGTCCGGTAAATTGTCTACATTATCGACATAATTTATTTTATTTTATACATGCATTGTCTACACATGTAGACAATGTATTAATTACACCATGTTGACAATACGGCACAACGCTGCGTATTTTTCGTAAAAACTTGGGTTTTAAGGCATATAAAATTCAACTAGTCCAATAACTGAAGCCCAATGGCTAACCAAACTAACAGTACAATTACTGTTAAAACCGTCGTTTTTTGCCTTAGACAAATTAGAGAATTTAAACGAAAACGGCTATATTAACAAACAAAATAATCCAGAAGTCATTCATCAAAGTCCATTGCATCCAAAAAAAATTAACTGTGCGTTTCTTGCTGGTGGTGTCATCAGTCCTTATTTTTTTTAATGAGCAAGGTTAATGAAGTACGTTACAGATCGATGATTTGTATTTATGTATTCGTAAACATATAAAAATCAATATCAATGTAATTTGGTTTCAGCAATACGGTGCTACGAGTGATTCAGCAAGCATCGATCAGCAAGCTATACCATCGATTTGTTAAAAAAAAACAAATGAAAAAATTATCTCAAGAAATGGACCGATGAACTGGTCTTCTAGATCTTGCGACATCGCTCCATTGTTAGACGTAGTCGTGGTGCACAATTTTAAGAGAGATTATATTCCATGCCATGAATTAAGCTTCCAAATAAAACAAAATTTTCATTGATATCTTATTTGCTTTTTGCTTTATTTTATTATAAAGTTAGGACACTCTTATAGGATAATCCTATATTTGCAAAATACGAAAAACGAACTAAGGAAGCTGCCACTTCTGGTACACCGATCTTTGCCGAAAATCATTAAGATCTCGCAATTTATAGAAAAATCTTCAATCAATCCGTTTGGGCTATAAAAGTCCGAATTCTTGTTGCAAAATAGTTTTTGTCAAAAAGCGTCATTTCCGCTTAAATATTAGTAACATGTTGAAGATTGATATTGTTGCAATATTAATTTACATAGAATCTTTTAGTTCATGGTCGTTTTTCTCCTTAATGATCCCCTTGTCAAAATATTTGAAAAAAAAATTGAAAAGCTCCTGTAGAATCTGCCACATCCGGTAGGCACAGACGCACACATACATTGATTTTTGAAAGCTACTTTTTAGTGCGATGATATCGCACGCAAATAAATCTGCAAAACTCTAGAGTTCAACATTTTTCTTGATCCTCGGTTTCGCACTGTAGTTATTTAACTGTTCCGGTTCATTGCTCGCTCCCTCCAGTTTTCACATCCTATTATTACTCGAGGGTCTTATTTGGCGTCGTCAAGCCAGCGAAGCCAAGGTCTTTTCCTACGACGTTTATCGACAGGTTGTCGATGGAAAGCTTTTCTTATCAATCGGTTTTGGTAGCTATCTTTCAATGTGACCCATCTATAGGCTCTGTTGGATTTAATGGATCCGATAATATTGCAGTCGCCAAGAAAATGTTTAATTTCGTGATTTATTCGAATATAATATTAGTTGTTTATCACAAATCGATCGAATTACCTTTCACTCAAGTGTAGATACACCTAGAGTCGTTGGTGGATAAGGTAAAACTCTCACTTCCGAAAGTTAGCACAGGGAAATATTTTGATCGCAACAACTTTCACTGTGTATAGAAAGTTGAATATCCGGCTGCAATGCGGGTTTTTATATCTATCTAGGTATTATTTGTTGATTTTATAATTGACCCGAGATTAAGTTTTAGTCGTTTTCTTCGAGATTTGCCGCAGGGCTATTCCCGGATGTTGCTAACAGTAGTATTTTATTACTATTGCTTTTCAAACCAAGTTGTGGTCAAGCGTCAGATTAAAGAGCACATGCGCGAGTTGATCTCCCTGTTGCACATCAAATGTTGTTTCGAAGGTTCAAGTGCTATCCCTTGCACTACGATTCTATACTGCGAGCCAGATGTTGTAAGCCTACACAGAGTGGCAAGTTTCTCTACTCTAGACAAATGAGCGTGGCCTTAAGGTTCTCGCAATTGATGATATCAATTAGTCGTTGAGAATCAACATATCATATGCCTGTTGGTTATGTTGTACTTTCAACATTTATCCAATATTATCCGTAATATGAAACATTGGTTGATCTTTTGGGCGAAAATCACATTGATATTCACTGATGATATTTTCAGCGAGAGGGATGACACTGGCAAGTACAAGATGGTCATATTTTAATGCAACGGACATAGGAGCTTCTATTACTCAGGCAACTCCTCTTGGTCTCGGGTCATCATGATTAATTGATAAAAATTTAATGCAAAGTAGTTCCTCTACTTCGGAATACGGGACAAACACCTCCTTGCCAGGTAAAGTAATAGTGCGGATAGGAGGTACATATCCAGTTTCATTTCGTAGATTTTGGAAGTAGCTTTCAGCCACGTTTGTGTCAAGTTCTACATTCGTGTTTTTGCTGGTCGCGAATCTTGGTGAAAAATTTTAGTAAAATTTCTGACATGTTCTAGCTTCTAGTGTTACGAGTTAACCATTTTTCACGAAACTATCGTTTATTTTCGACGAGGTGACGGCATTGATTATCGGACCAATTATTACGTGATTTTAGTAGTCTTCTTCCAATTGTATTTTCTGCTGCGGCTGTTATTCTTGACTGGATAGCTTCCCACTCCTCCTAGATATTTGATTAAGGGTCGTGGTTTTCATTGTGTCGATATAGATGTTTAGTGCCAGCTGATTAGTAACTGTGCAAGGAGTTATTTATTAAATGTGGCTGATAATTTGCACTAGTATTTGAAAATAACAAGCATATGATTACTGTCAATATTGGCACCTCTATATGATCTCACGTCAATTATACTTAAGCGTTTTCTTACGTTACAAGAACGTACTCGGTACGACTAGGTTGTGCATTATAGTATGTTCCCGTGATGAACTTTCGTAGCTCACACCGAGTTTTGCAATAAACCTGCTTAGGATGATTTTGATATCATGATGTGGGTTGTTACTGATGATACCTTTCAGCTCAATAAATAACATCTTGCACGTTATCAGATTTGTTTTCGGTTGGCGCATGTGCATTAATAATCGTGATATTTAAAATTTTTACGGGTAATATAATATAACTGCGTATGAGTTAGTTTAGTTTGCACACGACTTAATTTAAGTTGGTTTTAAAACAACAGGTACATACCTTATATAAAATCCTAAAAATGCACATTATGTAAGTATGGTTTAGAAGAGGAAAAATTGGTTAATATGTATTGTTTCCTTTGTTAAAATATTTGGTGGAGGGAGAGGAACGGATAATTTCGGAAACCGACGATAATTAACAAACCGATGCACGAAGAATATTATATTCTTATTTATTTCTTTGTTTTGATGTGGATTGGTTTATTTTAGACGTCAGTCTATTTTTTCAAATATTAACTGGGAAGGAGATCTGAGCTGAATCTAAATATTTACTTCATTGCATATCTAGTGAAAAGCCGAGTTTTACTAGTTTGGTAATGGCTGTTCAAGATCAGTGACAAAACACAGTGTTGAAAGTTGTGGAAATACAGTGGTACCACACAATAAAATTTGGAAATATTTGTTTAAAAAAAATCACACCTACTCAAAGTTAAAAAAAGCTAAATTTCAAAAATAAGTCGACGGCGTTGCCAGTTCCTTAAAAATTAAAAATATCTTATATTTACCTTTATGTTTTAATTAAATTTGATAGTTCACATATTTGTCTAAAAATAGTTTTAATAATTATTTGTTTGAAGTATCTTTATTTGAACTACGGGTGTCTTAAAAGTCTTAAAATTTAATTGAATCGATCAAAAATAATCCGTGTGTAGGTTAACAAAACGTAAAGAATATAGTTGATCTTCTTCGACTGTACATGGATGGCATCATCAATTTTACGGTCTGTTAACATTAAACAATTTTTGTTTTGTTTCAAGTTAATTGGTAGGAGTTACCGGCTAGTTCATTTTTCGGCTTGAAGAGAATAGGTGATAACTAAATTGTATTCGTAATATTTTAAAAATAATATTTAGTTGAATAAAATAGATTTAAAATTAATTCGAAAATTCTAAGGAACACTATTTTGTATAAATAATTTTGAAATCGTTGTGAACAATTAGGGTTATTTAAAAAATGTATAAACAAACTCCTACTTTACAAAAAATAGTAAAGGTGATTCATAGGGTACTTCAAAATTTTATATTATTTTGTAACGGTACGGTTAAAGTAAAAATGATAATTGGTAGTTGCTAATGAGTTTTGTATAGTCCGAATTGGTTAGCTGCAGGTAGTTATTACATATATTTATTAGATAGGCGAATATATTTTAAATTGTTATCTTATTTTTTGTGTGTATGTAAACGTTTTAGAGTGGGAATTTCCCATATTTATAATCCCATAAAAAAGATTCGAAATCAAATTTTTTATTACGCTGACTCATTATTATGGAAAACCACATGCCTCTAAATTTTTGTAAACAGGACAAGTCAAAACTGTCCGAGTTTAGAAAAAGAAAAGATTATGCAAACAAATATAAAACTGTTATTTTTTACCGTTTATATCCACGCCCAATTCCGAAACCCTTCTCTCCCGCCCGGCTTATTTGGCACAAGGTGACGATATGCAAGCAACCAAACAGCTGTGTATCAAATAGTATAGTATTAGATTTGACTCAGACCTTAAGTCAGTTAGTTAGTCATATTCAATTCTCGGTCGTGCATACATCTTACGTTTTAAATATATTTACAAATCATAATATTGGTATCGGTTATAATAAGTTAAAAATGTTCGTTGCAGTCAATCTATTAATAGTAGTTGGTTGTTTAATTTGTCAGTGTGCAGCGCGTCCAATAAGTAATAATATGAATACCGTGGATGGTTGTGAAAGCCTATCGGAAGTGGTTTTGACTAAAATTTTAGGCCCAGCTTATAATAGCCGATATATGAGCATAACGGTGCCGGATTTTTCTGGTAATACGGATAATGCCGGAGGAAAACGGAAAGCCGTCGAGGAGTTATCATTCTATGTAGAGGACAATTATTCGATGGAGTTGAACGAGATACCAGCCTGGGAACCGGAATCACTTAAGACCGAATCATATCGAATTAAGCGATCATCCCGTCGTTACATGAACGAGCAAAAACCATCCCGACCATGGGAGTGTCAAGCAACTATCAAATGGCTAGATCTGGGTTATGATTACTTCCCACGATTTATTCGCACAGTCGAATGTGAGAAGCATCGATGCTGGTACGGTCATTATACGTGTCAGCCTCGATCGTTTACCATAAAACTATTAAGAAGGCGCCGAGGCGAATGTGTTAAGCCACGTCACCAGCAGAATCCCGCACTGAATCGAATTGGCCACGCAGGATTGCCAGAGGAGTTACGAGAACTATGGGTGTGGGAAGAGAGAGCTATTAATTTTTGCTGCGATTGCGCCGCACCAAATCACTAAAGACAGCTGACTCGCGGGAAGTGGGTATTATTTAATGTACTTATTAAAAATATTGTAATTAAATTTAAATAAAGAGAATTTTATTTATAATAATTAGTAAATTATTTCAATTGTATACATTTCGGAACGAGAGGGTGAATACATATTTGAGGTATACCAACATTTTTCTTGATACAAATTAATTTTGGATTGTTGCTTAAACTTCAATTGTCTATTGATCTTTTAAGCAACGTTTGTAATCGTAGATGGCCAACGACATTGGTCGAGTTATTGGCATTATTCACTAAATTTTACAGAATCGCATCGATAACGTTAACTACTCGTACACAACATCGACTAATCGTAGACAAGTCGATAACTACTTATAATTCACGCCAGTCGTGATTGAATGATCTACATTTTTTGAACTCCTGTTTCCGGATGTTAATGCATATTATTATTAATCGTTCGATTGATTCTTTAGGAAAAGAAAATGTTACATTATGAATGGAATATTTTGAGAAATCAGCAAATCAAAGGGTGAGTTATTTGACAATGCTATCAAATTAGTTGTCCTTAACCGATATTCACGAGATTTCCATTGGAAAGATTTCTTAAACAATGTACAAAAACAAGAGGAAAACATCAAAATTTTACACTGTTATAGTCGACAGAAATCTTCCATCGCGATAAATAAGTCTGCTTGATGAGAGATGGCGCGCAAAGCAAACAATCTAATAAAAAATATTTATTTTTAGTAGATATTTCATATTTATTTATTCATAATTAAATTTATTTCAAATTTTTAAATTATAAAATGCGTGTAAAATTAATACGAACGTATTAATTTTAATTAATTGTTAATCCAATTTTAAACTATATAATAGGGCGCAACTTACTTTATAATCTTGAATAGAATAGAATAAAAACATCTCCAACTCGGGTCAACTTAGGTCAGCGTCAGAATGTAGTTTTTAATGTCAGTTTCTAGGTAATCGACGTTGTCTACATTGTCTAGGTCAGACCTATGTTTTTTGATTAAGTATCGACAATCACGCACATCACATTGCCTAATTTACCTCGCCAACCCTGATTTATAGCAAATGTGCAGGTACATTCAAAGAAGTTAGTAGGAGTAACTGATTGAAATGCACCAAAGAATACTTTCGAAGTAAAATACGTATTAGGTTGGTGCAGAGAATGTGACAACTCGGACGAATGAAAGTATAAAACCATGTATTGACTGTTTCATCAAGTGTGTAGAAGCGTATCGAATGATGAATTAAAAAGGACGGACCAATTTATGAATATTGACACTGACACATTTATGAATATTTGAGTTTTTTGATTTGGAATACCGCGACAGCAACATTCATATTAAGGGGAAAATTTCGAGTCATTTGTGTTTCAAGAATTATACAATATAAAATGCAAGTGTGTGATGTGGCATTAAATTGCGTACAATATTGATTGATTCCTTAGTAACCCTATATATGACTTAGTAGCCGATCCAAGTACAGTAGACGCAAACTGAATTTCGACGCATAGCGAACAATTTAAAATATGTATCTGTCCAATATACATATTTCTTGTTTTAATGGTTCTATAAATTGAAATTTTGTCGGAAGTCCTGACTTAAAACATAAGTTGTCGACAAATATAATTCAATTTATTTTTATTATTTGATTTTTAAATACATTTTTTGAATGTACCGGAAGGTCAAGGAAAACTGATTGCAACATTCTTGATTAGGGGGTCTATTTAATTATCTAAGCTTTGAGAATAACCTCAATACAATCAAATATATTAACGATCTAAAGACTTCTTGCTAAGGAATGTTGTTTTTCGGCGATCTTTCTGGTTGAATTCAGGATATGTTTTAGTGAAGTGATGTGAATGTTAGATATAAATAAATCCTGCTTTTAGTTGAATGAATTTAAATATAGGTAGCTGATGACATTACTGAATTTAAATTTAATAATTTTAGTATCAACGAAATATATAGGTCATCATATGTATGATAATGCTGTCGTGTCATTACAAATGTGAAGTCCCTCGGTTAGATGGTGTTGGATGGGAAGATAGGGTAAAATAAGGTTACAAACAGCACATGATGAGATGACCCGTAGATGTGAATTAAATAACCTAACCAGTCTTTTTGACTGATGTCGAATACATATGATGAATATTAGTATCCTTTACCTCAACCACAACTAACCCAAATTAATAAACTAACAAAATCTAATCCAGAGTGTGAATTTAATTGAGACTAACATTTTAATATATTGAAGTAGTTAGAAAACGACTTTGCTGCGGTTCGCCCTAGTTGTTTCTGTGACTAACATCCTTTCCTAACTAGCCTTATCTGTTAAGGATGCAGGTGGGGCCTGGGCCCGCATGATGCTGAAATATTATTCGCATTCAGATATAATTTGTTATTTGATTGTTGATATTTCAGGATTATGGTAACATACCTAGGATCGCCATTATGGTTGGCCTGTACGCCTCAATCATATCATATCATATCATATCGTATCTGTCCAATATACATATTTGAAATTGTTTTCTGTGGAACCGGATAGCGACGCAAAGCGGGACCTTGTTATATTCATAATGTAGTAAGAAGCAACAACCTAGGAGCGGAGATTCACGAAGTCTCAAGTCGTTAATATTCATATCAACGATATTGGTCATAAAAAGTTTGTCGACTTTGTCTACCAAAAATAAATGTATGTGTAGTTGGCACGAAAAACACCTTTTATTTTTGGTGTGTTTCTTTGCTAATCTCAATAACATCCCGAAAAATATCATAATTGTATGGAAAACGCGTATCTAATACCGAAATAATTTTTTCATATATGTATCATGTATGTGAAGTTGGCCCGAAAAACCAGCCCGAAATACACCTTTTCATTTTTGGTGCGTTTCTTTGCTAATTTCAATACCATCCCGAAAAATATCATAATTGTATGGAAAACGCATAATGCGCATTCTGATCCCGAAATAATTTTTTCAACCATGTATCAACGAAATTTGTATTATGTAATATGAGAAAGGTAAAATTACCCCGAAAAGTTACTAAATTGGTAATGCGAAATTATACAGATAACAACTGTAATATTTAAAGAAATTGGGTTACATAGTAAATCATGGCGAGAAATCGTATTAGTTGCATATAGCGATTACATATCAGCACGTTTACAAAAACCATATAAGCATCCATCGGGAATTTGGGCCTAAAAGTTAGCATACTTTGTGTTCAAAATAAACGTAGTCCATTTCCAAATATTCAATATTAGAGCCTTATCTTTATCCATGTGTCACTATGGTTGTATTGAACTTTTCCATTTTATATGAAAAATCGGTTAAATTAAAAATTTAATTGCTGGAATCCAGAAGATATCCCCTTCGAGATTATTTGCTCAAAAGTTAGGTTCATCCATCTCAGATATATCGCCAATAGCTCAAGTTGGTACGGTGAATTTAAAGGTCTGATCTAAAGCAAAATCGCAGCATAGATTTCATGTCTAAAATGGGTTAAATTTACCAATTTGAAAAATCGCTATATGCAACTAATACGATTTTCCGCCATGATTTACAATGTAACACAATTTTTTTAAATATTCCAAGTAACTTTTCGGGATAATTTTAGCTTTCTCATATTAATTAATACAAATTTCGTTGATACATAGATGAAAAAATTATTTCGGGATCAAATATGCGTTTTACATACAATTATGATATTTTTCGAAAAAATGAAAAGGTGTTTTTCGGGCCAACTTCACATACATAAAAATTAAGCGAATTTTACGAAATGTTGTATTGACAGATCCACCATTTCCAAAACGGATTTCAATTTTTTAAAACGACTTTGAAGCGAAATTGAATTAATTTTACTAAATTGTTAACCTTCACCTGATAATTTGTAAAAAAAACTGAATAACGGAAATTGTTGTTCGATATCGCTTTGAATGAATTAATTTATTCAGAATTAAATTTGGAGAAAATATTAAAATAGAAAATTAAAATTACTTGCACGAGAATCGAACCCAGTGTGAATGAGATAAAAGTTTTTAAGAATAAATTTATTGAGTTGTCATATAATTCACTAGAGTTAATGATGCACGGGGTGTTCTACATATATAGAACACAAAGTGTGATCATTGTGTTGTAATATTCAGTCGCCATGGCCTGATGAGATGATTGTATTTTTTATGATCTTATCAGATCGAAACTGGATATTACTTCTATTCTAAAACGTCATCGAAAATTTAGCTTCAAAAATAATTTGATCAAAAAATCAAAATAGGGAGGTGTTGGGAAATAGGGCATTATATAATTGATTGTCGATTCTAATATATTCCCTGTTATCTGAAAACACAACTAAATGGCCGATATTCGTTTTTTATTAATATTGAAATAAGTTTACAAATTTGACTTGAACAATATTATTGTCAAAATACAAAATAAAATACATCCGCATTGAATTTGAAAATTTAAAAAATTTAAAAGTAAAGTAATAAGCAAGTAATAATAATAAACTCACTCTTAGTTGCCTAGTAGGAACCTTTATTTTAATAGGAGTTATTACATCCGGTGTGTCGATTAGGTCTAGTAGGAGATTACCAATAAATGTACTTTTTAGCAATTCTCGTCTATTTTCTAGAATTGTTAAGTTGTATGTATTACACCCGGCTAAATATGGTGGTTCACGCTGTATGGTTACCTGGTATGGTAGATCATGGTCATAAACCCATCCGTCTTTCCAGGTCAAGTAGCGTTAAAAATTCTTTAGAATTTTCTCAATACTTTGGATATGTCATTCGTAGAATGGACTTCACACATTTACGAACGCAAGCACAATACAGTATCTTAATTGTTTCCAAATCAAAAATTTCACCCGTCCAACGTTTGACAAAATTGAGCACGGCGTTCGCTCTAGCGATACACAGCTTAATGTGCTTAGTAAGGTTCATGTTTTCAAAGAAAGTAACCTCTAGCTCTTTAGTTTCAAGTACTACCTGAATAAGTACTCCATATGGTGTACCTTGGTAACAGGGTTGGCTTTTTGGTGAAATGATAGAGATTTGCGCTTTTCAATGTTGAGACTCAGAGAATTAAACTCACACCATAACGCGAGGTTGTCAATATATATACGAGTACGATATCACTTTGAATTTATTATTTAATTCAGTATTAAATTTTCAGTAGAAAATCGAACTTCATTTTATTGGAAGACCCTATAGATCGATACTCAAAATGATTTCTCATTCAAATGAATATAAATTATTTAGGTTCATCGTTCTATTCAAGTCGAGGATAAACAACAAGATAACCACATATAATCATATTTTCTTTTAAGGAATAAAATGGGTGACACTGTTACTTGAAGAAGAACAATTAAGAATCTAGTAAATTTAATTTTATTAAATACCGCAACTAACGCAATGTATTTAAATATAGACTGGCTGAAGATAAATTACTATATTAAATGCATTAAAGAAAAGCAAACTGTCTATTGACGATTGTAAAAGTTAGGAAAGCGCCATTTGTGGATTAGGCTGCAACTAACTTAACTACAAAAAATGACATATGTGATCACACCGACAAAATCAAGGGAACACATAGTTTTATTCATGTAAGTGTTTTTTATTATATGCCACAAAACCATTAATTATATAAAACTTTTATCATTAAAAAATTTATAATTTTAAACCAAATTAAACCAAGCCAAGCTATCACGGTAAAATTAATAAGTTACCGCAAATGAAGTTGATTGTTTTCCATTTTATGCATGAGAAGATTCGACAGTTATAATCAAAAATCCTAATGTTTATCGGGGAAAATGGTAAAACATAACACAGCAATTTTTATCACATTTGCCATGAAACGAACTCATTTACCACATCAATATTTTTATCTTGGCTTTTTGTTGCGGCTGTCAAAATATTATTTTATTTAAATCCTGTTTAAAGATTTTCAGAATTTTTATTCCGCTTTAAGATTTTTTTTTCTGTTTAAAGATTTTATAGATTTTAATTGCAAATATAATTACTAATTTATTTATCATGTGCTTGGTTAGTCAATCGAGTTTAACATGTACTCGTAAAACTACATAATTAAGTTATGGTGAGTTGAAATACCGCGTTATATTTTTTTTTGTTGCCCGGATTGAACATGTTCAATATTCCTTTTTATAATAAAGGAGTGCGTTTTATGGTAAAACTTTCGTTTTCTGAGTTTTATGAAACATTTCCTATTTTGATGACAAAGTACTAGCAATAGATAATTTCTTATCTGATAATGAACAGTATAAATAATGCCAGGATGTAAAAAAATAATGAGAGCATAAACCATCGTTCTCCGGCCATTTAGGATTAGAATAAATGAATAATTAAATATTGGGATTATTAAAACTGCGTTATGACACTTTTATTGGCAGTCGAAATATTGTGATAAAAAACAATCAGCACTCTAAAATCTCTATAATCCGATTTACACAGCAAGAGCAAATTTCCATAAATATAATTGCTTGTAAATTCCCAATCACCAAAAAACTGAATCATCCTCGCACCTCAAGTACTATAAACTCAGCAGAACCAAAAGAGCAGCATTGTAACTTTATTTTATGCACATCTAGAGATTCTAGATCCTTTCTACCACTTCAACATATCAAATTACAATCAATAATTTTTGTTCTATGTACATTTATTATTATATACTACGACATATTATTTTATGATTCTATGCGTGTTAAAATTAATTAAATTATTTTTAATTACAAAAAAAAAAATTAAAACGATTTTTTTCAAAACTTGGTGCGGAAATTTTTTATTCCATTGCCGTTTTTAATGAATTTTTTTTTGTTTCGTTCTCTGTAATTTGAGATTGACAAATTTTTTACAACTAATCTTGAAGATTAAAGAATTTGTTGTGTATTTAATATAATATTTTTTTGTTCTGTTAGTGAAAATTAAAATACGAAATGAAAGCAGAGAATGAATTAGAGACGAAAAAAGTGAAAAAAAAAATTGTTAGAGAAGATTAAAATCTTAAGAAAATTATTTTAATTTTTTCCCATTTTAAGAATTTGTGTTTTGTGATTTGAAGCATTAAATTGTTGAGTGTAAAACAGCAAATGTAATATTCATTAAGAATATATGTATGTATGTATGTATATATGTTGAAGGATATGGTTTGAGGTTGGTACGGATGATGGTGTGCTTATTTTAAATGTACGTTCGCCTCACGAGTATAGCAACAGCATTAAAAATAAAAAATGTGTATAAAGCCTTAAGTTAACTGTTATGACATTTATTTTTGTTTGTTTGCTTGTTTATATATATATTATACATAGGTATATACATAAGTCGTTTTAACTTCACGAGTTTCTAGTACCTAACATGATTATTTTATATAAAATCTACTGTATGGGGGTATAAAGAAACTTGACGTGACGAGATGTGGGATGTGTATGAAAAAAACAACGTTCACAGATTTTATGTAAGATTTTGTAAAATATTTTTATTATTATGTCATAATATTCACCTGTATAAATTCACTTTATTCAATTAATCAATAATTAAAATTAATTTTTCGAAATATACATAAGTGTACAATTTAAAAGAAAACGTTGATCTCTCCTCCTCATGTAGATGGTGCATAATGCTATACTAAAGTCTAAAGCACTATAGTTATTAGCAATATCATATTGTCTACGAAATGAATTTCTTAGCATTTCAAGTGTCTATTGACATGAATATAGCATAGTAGGTCGTTCATACAAAAGATACGGCTAGGTTGGTAAAGTCTATATTTGTCGGTATAAGTAAATATACTTGTATGTAAAGGGGATGTTGTTTTGGGTTCATACGAGTAAACATAATTTTCTCTGGAACCAATACTGAAATTTCATTTTCTTAAGTAATCTCCCACAAGGAACTAAAAGGAAAAAAACTAAAAGGAATGTGTATGGTTTTAAGGAATAAAAACAAAACGAACATAAATCTTTTGTAAAATTTCTAAAAAATTGAGGTACAAAATTGGATACATTTTTAAGTGTGAGACGGAAAATATTGTAATATATCCGAAGAAATAATATCTTTTTCCTAATGTTGTTTATTTACATATTCCTCGAAAATACGAACATACGCTTTTATATATTGTGCTTTCACATAAATACACAAATCTTCATTTGGCTCATATTTCACTTCTCAAACGCAACTTTTCTTACAACATGCATTATATAACGTAGATCATTATGTCAATGATGTTAATAATGTAATGTTAATGATCCTGATAACTTCAAACCACATCACAGAGATTAGAATAATACGATTGAATTTAATAGAAATTTATGTATCTGTGATAATTTTTCAACAACGATAAGGCTAACATTGTCTTGGGTGCATATTTGGCTGTCGACGAGAACAGTCAAGTATAAGGTATAAATACGGTATAAAGATTAAATTAAAAATTAAATATACAGGGTGGCTGAGACCAAGTGTTACCAAATGAAAACGCTGTAATTTTTTTAATTTTGATTATTTTTTATTGAAATTTCGTGGAATATGTTGAAAACATATTACATTTTATGAAAAACTTGTTACTGCTCGATATGACCTCCTTTGGCTCTGATTATTTGATTCAGTCTTCCATAGAAAGCATTGCATGCTGACCGAACGTGAGCTTGCAGAATTTTATTCCATTCTCGAACAAGAGCTGACTTCAATGCATCAACACTTTCGTATTTTTTAATGGACACCTTACTCTCCAAAATGGACCATATGGAGAAATCCATGGGATTCAAGTCTGGCCACCAGCCATTGTTTCGACGAAATCAGCCGCGGAACGCAATTTTGTAAAAATTGCTGTGTCGCTCGAGCTTTGTGTGACGGTGCCGAGTCCTGTTGGACTGTCCAACGGATCGTACCAAAATGTTTACGTGCCCAAGGTAGCAAAGCATCGTTTAGGATCTTTTGGCGGTACACCTCTTGGTTTACCTTGACTCCATGTTCGATGAAAACCAGAGGAGTGCGCCCATCTGCAGTCACTGCAGCCCAAACCATAACATAAGCTGGTGATTGCTTGCACATGGCAACTCTTGTGTCCAGATTATCGTTGGACTTGTGCTCTAACCAAACACGATCATTTTGTTTATTCACATACTGTTGAATGGTGAAAATTTTCTCATCAGAAAAGACAATTTTTGGAATCTCATCACGTTCGGCCAAGGCCTTCAATGCTCGTGTTCTTTCAAGCCTAACTTTTTTTTTGTGCCTCCGTAAGATCTTGTACCTTTTGTAGGGCTTCAAGTTTAGTTCATTTTTCAAGATGGTTTGAATGCTGTATCGTGAAACATGTAGGCGTGCGGCTAATTGATTGGCACTTTGACGAGAATTTCGTTGGATTCGTTTCCTCACATTTCGTATCATTCCTTTTGATGTTGCTGTCTTTTTAGGACCACCTCTGTTGCGTTTAGCGATGCTACCAGTTTCGTTGTATCGAGTTATGGTTCGATACACAAACATTTTATTCACATTCAAATGCTGGAGCTGACGAACTATTGCTGTTTGTGAATTTCCACCCAAATACAGTGCAATTACACTATTACGTTTGAATTCCATTACGATTTTTTTATGAAGATATTAATTTAGAACAATTATTTGTTGACCACATGTAAACAACTAACCAAACTTCAATCTGTCAAAAAATTGACGCGCGAAAATGACAACTACTCAAATGACAGCAGAGTGAAGTCAGTAACATTTGGTCTCAGCCACCCTGTAAATAAATTTTACATAATAATGCAACAAAAATTTCATTAATTTCAAAATAAAACCACAACGTGGAAAGTACTATGGAAAGTGCTCTAGTAGCATGCAGAAACTTGTGTGCAATTAGTATGGAAAATATATGGAATAAACACATGTGTCAAGTTTTTGGACACTTAAATTATTAGATAATTTTATAATTTGGTCAGAAATTTATGCGAGTTTCCAAAAATAGTTCTTTAGACAAAATATAGATTTTAGACAGATATTTGGACAAGCATGCATTTCTAAAAAGTGTAAACACAAAAAAATTGTTTGTAAGATAGATTAAATTTTTGTATTTCATATTATTATTTTCATATAAAAGAATGTCATTGTAGCTTATGGTGAATTACACGAATCTCAAAGAATGGCTTCCATAGTGGCTATATAGGTTTGAAAGGGAATACAGTGTGGAATAAAAATTACCTAATGCTATTTCGAAATTAGGCGTAGGGCTCTCGTATAAATTTTTTGAATATTCATGCTTTTCGCGATTTTTATATGGAAGGATGTCATTGTAGCTTAAGGTAAATTACAAAAATCTCAGAGATTGGCTCCCATAGTGGCTATATAGGTTTGAAAGTGCATATATTGTGGAAATAAAATTACCTACTGCTATTTCGAAATTAGGCGTAGGGCTCTCGTATAAATTTTTTGAATATTCATGCTTTTCGCGATTTTTATATGGAAGGATGTCATTGTAGCTTATGATAAATTACAAAAATCTCAGAGATTGGCTCCCATAATGGCTATAAAGATTTGACAGGGCATACATTATGAAATTAAAAATACCTTATGCCATTTTTCATATAAGTAAATAATAATATGGAATACAAACATTTTATTTATTTTACAAACAATATGTTTGTATTTACACTTTTTAGAAATGCACGCTTGTCCAAATATCTGTCTAAAATCTATATTTTGTCTAAAAAATTATTTTTGGACACTTGCATAAATTTCTGCCAAATTATAAAAGTGGCCAATAATTTAAAAGTGTCCAAAAACTTAACACCGGTGGAATAAACCCAAGTTTCCGATGAAATTCAATCTTTTTTCCAATTTGACTTTATCTCTTTTTAATCGGGTTTCACACCCACCCACACTGGAATTTTTGCGAAAGTTTTCTTTGGCAAGCAGTATGGATTTCCGTGTACTTTACATATTTCTCTCCGTCGACATTGCATTTTATATTTAGTGTTATTTATGTGTTTACCGATGAATGTAATCGTATTATATATAGAATTATAATGGTTGCGGCCGATTATAATAAATTTATTTGTCCGGCAACGTACCGGTTCATAATCACATGAATAACGATAAAGAAATGTAACGAATAATTGAGGCACAATGCTGCGAGCTAGTTAATGAAGCTACAATATAAAACATAGTTCTTTTCCATAACACAATATTAGAACTGCAGAAAGAATTGTTGTATGGTGGTAATATAAACTTATGCGCCCATTCGAATTTTGTAACCGACCATTTACTCTGAATATTCCATTGTACGTTCTATTGTATGCTAAGTAATTGTTGATAGAGTATACCGCTGCAGCATATGCTTGAATTGAGGCGTCATAGAGACCCTATACTCATCTTGCCTTTGGCCGATTAATGGCGTAGACTCTGCTTTGTTTGCCTGTAGTTGTTTGGCTTTATCGATAGGTGCCGATTATTTTTGAGAAAGCGTTATTGTTTACCGATTGTGGTTTAGCTGCAAGCTTCTTTGAGCACACCGTGATACGGTATATAAAGGGTGGCACATAAATAACGTTAGGATTTATTTAGTGAATACATTTTTTGGTTACGTATTTGTTTTTCGTTTTTTTCAGCATTAACTTTGAAAAACTTGGGAAATTTATGATGGAAAGACTCAACACAGAACAAAGAACCAAAGTTGTTCAATTTTATTTTGCAAGTCAGCATTCGATTATTCAGACGCAAAGAGCATATCAAAATTTCTTTCATGTCCGAAATGCACTTAGTGCTCCAACAATTTACCGATTGGTTCAGCATTTTTGGCAACAAGGGGCTGTCTGTGATATTCCGCGTGTTGAAAGACCTTGTGCAGTTCGAAATAATGTGAACATTGCTCGGGTGCAAGCAAGTTTTGAGGAAAACCCCGAAACTTCCACTGGGCGACGTTCTCAGCTATTGGAGATATCTAAGCGAGTTACACCTTTTCCCATATAAAATTCAATTGGTTCACGGGTTAATACCAAATGATGCACAAATACGCATTCAATATAGTCGCCGAGCGGTGAGGCCCATTTTCTCCTCAATGGTCACGTGAATAAACAAAATTGCAGAATATGAGGCACAGAAAATCCAAGAATAATCGTTGAAGATCAAATGCATCCACTTAGATGCACAGTATGGCGAGGAATATAACTTCAGAAAGGATCATTGGTCCATATTTATCGAAACCGACGAACAAGTTGCGGTTAATGTAAATGGCATTCAATACCGGGCAATGATGGAAACAATTCAGAATTGTCGTTCCAACAAAATCGCCAAAATGCTCTGGAAAGAGCACGTCAGGTCGAAGCAAACAATGGACACCGTTTGAAAGATATTATCTTCAAAATATAATGTGAACATAGTTTAACACTGTAATCTAAATTTTAATAAATGCCGACGTTAAATAAAATTAGAAACAAAAAAGTTATTCATTAAGCCACCCTATAGTAGCTTTTTTTCACCTTGTATCTTCCATTTGGATTGCTCCCCTTATTTTCTTGAAAGAATTTTTAAATTATTCCTTCCAGTGAGATTTTTTCCTTCTGGAATGCTGTCATTCTCAATTAATAATTGTTTATGTTCTTTAATTGGGATGATGGAGCTTAAATCATTACTGGTCGTCGTGACGTCGTTGATATTTGGTATAGAAATGAAATGCATGCAAATCGAATTGTTGTTATATGTCAGCAGCATTGGTTTGTGGCAGATTTGAAATTCCGGTGCTGGCAACACAAGCTTAGTTGACTTACCACGGATGGGTGCGAACTACCTTATGATCCGGCTCTAAAGTGCAATGAAAAATTAGACTGCTGCTCTGATTTTGTTATTCATAGGTGTACGGTTATGAAATGCGGATTTTTTTTTATAAAAGCATGTTAAATTCAGATGAATGATAAAAGTGCTTTATTCAAAGTATGCTCCATCGCTTGTTATTCATTTCTCCATCTTTCGGGCAATTTATGAATACCACGACAGGAAAAATGTTCTCCATTTGCTGCGAACCATTCATCGCACCATTTTGTTACCTCTTCGTGCGAACCAAAGCGCTGATCAGTAAGTGCGCGATCCATTGATGCAAATAAGTGGTAATCGGAAGGAACCAAGTCTGGTGAGTAAGCCGCTTGGGATAGAACTTCCCAGCTGAGTGATTCCAACGTATTGTAACGAATACGATACTAGGCATCATATTGTTATAGAAAAAAAAAACCTACTGAATCAGAGCTCTTAGGCGGTCACTTATTGCACGGCTAACGCTCAGGAGTAATGGGGTGGGATGTTTAAGAGATGACTGAGCCTTGCTAAACTGAATGCTAAAAAAATTTTAAAAATAAAGGAAGCTATTGTAATGACAATGATAAATATCTATATTTTACCATAATGGTTATAGATCTGTAAGTATAATAGAAAAGGAGGATTATGGTAATGAGGGAACACAAATCTGATACTAATGTAGGTATAAAGTAAAGTGTAGTAAACGGCTCAAAATGAAAATAATGAAAGCAATATGAAAAATACAAAAAAATCTGAAAGGGAAAACAAAAGAAAAAAAATCTACCCATTGTTGCTGCACGTACTTCGGTCTCACAAACTTAAAGTCGAAACTTAAAACATTTCAAAATAGCGCTTCATCCAAAATCAAATAAATTAAAAATTATACCAAAAATTAATTTTTTCGTTATAATAAATAAATTGGTTATAATTGGATATAATGATGTTTTATATTTCAAATCATTAATAAAAAATCATAAGACAAAATTATTTCTTAAAAACAATCGCAAGATTAAGAATACATATGCCAATATAAATGATAATTATTTATCGTTAAAAATAAATACAAAAATCTTAAAACTAAACAAAATCATTAGTTTGATAAACAATAAACAATAATTTTAACGTCCGGAGTTACATATACTTAAGTAATTTTACTTAAAAAGTTTCCTGAATTTTGAATTCATTTGCTATGTTTATTAAATATTACTAAAGGAAAGTTGAATTTGTAATAATTAGAAATTAACTTGCAGTTAAGTAATTTGCAATTAAACAAACTGTTTTAATTAATTCAGGTGCCTATTTCCAAAACTGGCTAAAAACATTTTTTTAAATATTGAGTGTTATACATCAAATTAAAGCTCATGAAAACAGCTACAACATAAAATGGAAAATACTATGCCAAAACAATCTTTGATATCAAAAAATCAACAAACAAAACCACTTAATTTTCCAAAACTCTCCATATTGTATGTGCCCTGTGTTCCAAAACTGAATGTTTACCTTTTTTAAAATTTTTTCCAAAACTGACTACTCGTATATTCAATATCGCAATATTGAGAGGTTTATTTCCAAATAAACAAGAGGTTTATTTCCAAAACTTACATAGCTGAATAATAAGGTGTTGGATAATACTTTATTTACCTCTTAAATACATGTATGCGTAAACAATACGGTAGTGTGACAATATAATACTTAAATGTTGTAATATTGAGTTAAAATAACAGTTTTCAGTAGTCCTAACGGGCTAAAACGATCTATTTCAATTCAGTGTTAGGTTGCCTGTGATTCATCATTTAAACGTTTTATTACCGCTAGGAAAATTGGGTTTAGACAAAGGACAAAAAAGTCCAGGTAAAGGTAAATAAAATAATGTATGAATAATAAGCATAATAAATTTCGTTGGTTAAAATCTAGGCATTCTGCAAAATCCTTACCGATCAAACCAAATTGCAATCATCGAATATCGTCGAGTTTCAAATGTAATACTTTGCCAATTCAAGACACACCTAGATTTCACCAAAAGTTTTATGAAAATAAACAAATGGGCCTTCAACAAAGCAAGTGTCTACAAATTATCAAAAATATTTTAAAAATATCAAAGTTCCGACTACAAAGAATTTGCCGAAATTTTCAAGCAACAAGGGAAATACCAAAGAAAAAGCGTGGTGGGAAACGATTTTCACAAATATTCAAAAATAAATCCGATTAGGTATAATTAAATTTATTAGCAATTTAAATACGAACATTACTAAGTAGTATCTACCTAGCGATTGAAGCATCACAGCGCTTTGGAAATAGTATAAAATTGAAAATACAACTAACTCCTAAATTTAAGCTTTTCCTCTCCATCAACCGATGTTTCTTTCAGGTGTTTATGTTTCCTTTAACTATCAAAATACATACGAGCCCGTAAAGAAGCGATAAACAATGACTGAATTGCACTTTCATTGATTAAGAGCAAAAGCCTTTTATGAAGAACTGTGTAAAGATAACGCCAATGAAAAAGTATACTCGTTTGACTGCCAAATCAGATTCTACCGAAAATTCCAGACCATAGTCAGCTTATTTTTTACGTCAACTCCCAAACCCCTCAAAGTCTCGACAATCATGGGGTAACATGTTTTGTTTCACGTGGAATGAAACTAAGAGACAAAAAGGTTCAAATGAAATTGTATCGGCAGTTTATCACTAGTTAAATCTCACAAATTTTGAAGAGCCAGTCGATTATGTAATAAATTTTTTGCGACGGATGTGGCAGACAAAATAACCGTTTCATGATTTGTATGATCACGAAATGGTTAAACAATGCCCCAAAATAAATCAAACGCGTTACCATAACTTTTCCGACACCATGGCACTCCTTTATACCTCCGGACCGAGTATTTGGATGGATTGAAAAAATTGTCAAGCGTAAGGAAACTATTTTGCAACCCCAAGAATATTTAGAAATATTTAAAAATCATATGGGACTGTTTTCAATTTAGAGGAACTGCCTGTGTACAATTATAGAAAACTGAAGTAGAACGATTATTTAAGCCGGTAGCTGGTTTAGGTTGCTGGCATTTTAAGTTTGCTAAATGCAAAAAATTTATATTTCACCGTTTCACAAGCCAACTATAAGATAGAATTATGTAATCCAAAATCAATTTTTAAAAGATTTCGCTCTCCGAATGCCATTAAGCTAATTGAAGTACCCGTAGGAGCAGTAGTGAAAAACGCTAAATGATGGTGATCTACTTATAAAAACATTTTAGTTCAGAATGAAGAAGTAATGAATCACTTGGATACTACAAGGAAGTGATTGATGAAAACGGTGCAAATGAGAATGAGATTTTGCCAAACAACGAAGATGAAATGATCACAAATGTAGCAGAGCAGGACGCCCTCCATATCTACAGATGTTTGGTATTTTATTAGACTGTATTACATGTAGTGTACAATCAAATTGAGTTTTCCGAAACTATCCAAAAGCATTCTTACTATTCCAAAACTCCCATAAAATTATTTTGGTTCCAAAACTAGCTATTTTCGTTTTTCTAGCTGACGAAATTTCGCCTGACACTACAAAATAGCGCAGTGTCAAATTTTTATAGCACAAACATCTGTTGTCTGAAATCCGCATTTCCTACTACATCTGTATATTGAATATTTAAATTACCACTGGTGGCGTTTAATTAGAGTGAGAACTGCATGGTTGTTAATTATTATTAATTCTGCTATTTGAAAGGTCTTATTTATACATCCAATTTATATTAACAGTTTATATGAAATATATAGAATTGACAAATGTAAGAAATGTATCTTTACTGCATCAGTATCGGGTTCTTGGAAATATTTTAGATTGATTAATCTGCACGTTGTATTCTCAGCATGAGTTGTTGATCCTGATGAGCTTTTCAACAAGCTCATTGCAGCAAAGTATACGTATTGGTTCACCTACTATAAATAAAAACAAGTACTGAAAAATCAAAGTTGTTAACCTACGGACTAGTATATAACAACACTATATGACATGTTACTTTATAAATTCAAAGCACTTATCTATCATGTTACTTAACAAAACACTATAATATTGTTTGGAAATTATCGTGCAGTAAACAAACACGATAAACTGCAATATTCATACCCTAACAGTTGACAATTTCAATATAAACTAACTATATAAATAAAACACGTTGACAGAATAAATCCGTTAATTAAATTTAAAACTTATTTTAATTACAATGAAACTAAAGTTCCACTTCACAAATTTTCATTAATATACGATGCACGGTATACGGTATAGTATGTTCTTACAAATATGGCGACACTTTACACCGTACAAACAATTTCAAATTAGTCAATAAAGCTAACTAAAATATAAAAAAGTTCACCTTTATCTAATATACATAGAGAAAATAACTTATTAGCAATAACAATAAAATCAAAATATTTCTTAAACCCGAACCACCACGATGTAGCAAGCAAATGTGCTCGGTACGGTTTATATATAGAGTACATGTAATGTGAATTGTATGTCTGTCTGTTTTAATTTTATTTTCAATGCTTTTCTGTTGATTGAGAAATACATTCTGTTTTTCCAGCAAGCTATTATTCACTTTCTTCTTAGTATTCTTATAATACATGCTCATACCCGATTTTTGTTGTACTGCTTTCGATTATGTTAGTTATATAAACTCAATTGGAACTCCTATATAACAAAATTCGACATTAAAAATTCTATATGCTTAGAAAAAGGGAGTTACATAGGTATGACGACGAAGGAGATAGACAGATGGAGAAATAAATAAAAATAAAACATTTTTCTCATTTTCATTTTTCATTTTATTTTCCATTTAATAATAATGGATAATATTATATACATGAAAAATGTTAAATAAAAGAATAATAATAATAAGAATAGTAATAATAATTTTCCTTTCATTACATTCAAACAATGAACCAGCGAACGAAAAAGAAAAACGAAAGCACACAGCAGAAATTACAATCAGTATAACATAAGAAAAAGCTTTACATATAAAATAAAATAAGCGTTCGTAATATCACGAATGCAGAATTTTACTTCTGTACGTTGTTAGTATTTTTCTTTTGATGGAAAACAGGAAAAGAAAAATCATTTAACCTTTCTTTTGAACTTTTGTGTGCTTTACTTTTTGTCAGATTTTTGTTTTGTTGATGTTATATAAAGGAAACAGAAGCTGATTACGAGTAAAAATAAATTTTTTATATATACACATATACACACATACAAGCACACAAGAATAACATATATGGGTATATAAGGCCAAGGAAACCTTACCGATTTTTTTTTTGTATGTTCGGTGAATTTTTGACAAAGAACGGAAACTGTAATTAATCATCATTAGTGTCAAGTGTAAATGGATAATATCGTTGAAGCTCTTGCTCATTTTCAATATTATAAATATCTAAATAAGCACAATAAGCTTTCAATGAAATATTTTGATCATATTTCAAAAAATCATCAAATTATAACTTTAGCACTTCACATTTTATACAGATATAAAAATTTTCGTCTTGTTGTCACAGTTAACAATATTTGTATGTCAAATTTAAAAATAATCGTTAAACTTTCTAGTTGTAATTTTTTAAAGGGATCTGTTATTAAGTTTAATTTATAGAAATTTAAATAATTTTAATGTAATCATTTATCACCAGCTTGAAAGTCTTATCTAACTTTTTAATTCGTCCATAACGGAACCATTAAAGTCGAATTAGTTATCACAGTAAGAAACCTGTAACGGCCTTTAAAAACTGTTTACTGTTGCTATTAAAACTTGTATTACGTAGAACATGGCGAGTTTGTATGAAAAATTTAACTTTATTGTTACAGTTATTGTTGCACATTAAATGCTCAGTCACAGAACAGTAGTCATACCACAAAAATATTATTGTAGGTGCTACTGAAATATTTGCCGAACAAAATCTAGATTATTGATAAAAACGGATTCACATATGAACAACTCGAATAATTTACGGAATACAGTGGTTAGCCAGATTAGATAAAAAGTAGTGTTTCCTGCAGCATCGAGTGTCACTCGGTCTAAGATTGTTGATTTGGAGGTGTTTGTGGTATTAACGCTGCATTACTGACCTCTGGGTATAATCGACCCAATTTTTTCCGTTTGTAAAATCGAATGATAAATAATTGTCACTAACTTCAGACCTATACCTATTTTAAACTTAAATATTGCCGCCTAATATGTTGACATCATTTACAGTTGTCTCGTGCCATTGGAGGTGTTTTAATTTAAAAATAGATTGGGTGCAGTACACTCAGATCAGTAATCGTGATTTATTTTTAATTGTGGGTGCTTTATACCCAGATTAGTAACGACGAAACATTTTTTAAATATACTCGTATATATATATATATATATATATATATATATATATATATATATATATATATATATATATATATATATATATATATATATATATATATATATATATATATATATATATAGATATAGATATATATATATATATATATATATATATATATATTTATATATATATATATATATATATATATATATATATATATATATATATATATATATATATATATATATATATAGTAATGGTTACATATAGTAATGGTTGCTGCTGCGATATATTTTATCGCAGGTCGGAGGGTTCCCGATAAAAGAATTAAAACAGATAACTTATAGATTTTAAGAACAACTTTATTTCCCGAGTACTTCGGTTGCGATTTGACTTTGGACTGCTTTTATATAATTCAAATTTTATTTTCTATGATTTAAAAATGCTGATGTAAAATTATAAGAATTTTACATCGTATTGCAATTTATATTTTCATTTAGCGCAAGCAAATCTTGGTTTCGTTTTATTTCAACGGAAATTAATTTATCGCGAATTGCTAACTTAACAATGTATCGTATGATAAAAGAATACGATGTAAGTTACATTGACTTGGACACACGTGTGGTTGTTGTTGGTGGTCTGTGTTGCTGACATAACTATATATATATATATATATATATATATATATATATATATATATATATATATATATATATATATATATATATAGTTTTTGGGTGGTTTAAACCCACGATTAGACATACACACACGGATGATTATTGTTTCTATAATTTTTTGGTGACTTTATTCATTACACATATAGTTCATAAATTAGAATGTGCAATTACGGACGAGAGCAAGTAAGGCTTTGCGTCATACTGGCAGAAATGGAGAATGAGGAGGAATTGATTGGAGGTAATGCAGAAAATAAAGACGATATGGAAATAAGAAGTTATCATCAATCAGATACTGAGCAGGAATTGAGTTCTGATATCGAAAATCAAGCTGAAACCCCAAATGCTGATACATATACTGGACAAGATGGAACAGTTTGAAATAAAATTCCTTTTGTCCAAAAAACCAACAGCAGCAGAAAACGTATTTACCGTAGTACCAAGTCTTACAGACCGCTCTAAAGATGTAAAATTTCCAGAACAGAGTTGGAACCTGTTTTGTTCATTTGCCAATATAATTGTGAAAATACAAACTTCTATGGGATATAACTAAGCAACAAGAAAAGTATAAAGACGTGAAACATGCACGGCTTACTGATATTATCGAGGTGAATAGTTTATTCGGATTGCTCACACTTATGCTCGAGATATATGTTCACAAGGTGGCATCAGATTGAAAATATTCACTGCAACAATGAGCCATGTTCGGTTTCAATTTTTGATGCAATGCATTCGTTTGATAAATTGGCACTCATTCGCGAATTTTTTGAAATATTCAACACTAATTGTGAAGAAAATTATAACGTTGTATGTTACGAAACTGTTGTCGAGAGTTGGGGAGCTTTCTAGGGCGGGGCAGCTTCCGACAATACATCCCATATAAGCCAGCCAAATACGGCATCAAAATATTTTCAGCTGTTTGATTTCACTACGTTTTATACGACGAAATTAGAAGTCTATTGCGGTCAACCACCACTTGGGTCATTTAATCTTTGCAATAAAAAACATCGAATTGTGGAACGCGTAATTGGTTTACATGCTATCCATTAGCAGAGGAATTGTGTAAATAAAACAACCTTAGTTGGCACCATCCGAAAAAAACCAAATTATAGTACCACACCCGTATTAACTATTTATTGCGAAATTAAATCCACGATATTTTGCTACCAAAGAAATATAACAATTCTGTCAATCAAATAATCTTCTGTGTTTGTTATTGCTTTCAAAACTCCACACGGATGGTAATATTATCAGTGGACCAAAAAACTGCCCACAAATAGTTGAGTTTTATAATAAAAGAGAAGAAGGGGTACACACAACCGATGAATTGTGCGCATCATAAAATGCTGCTAGAAATTTTCGTCGCTGGCCATTGGTTGAATTTTCGTTCTGTTTGCTAGATCTAAACCTGCCTTGTTTCCATCCGTAACGTTTAAGAAAAGGATCAGTTCCATTCAATTTACTTATTACTCATCGTCCCAGGACCTCATTATTACTTTAGTTTTGACAGACAAGCAAAGTTGATGCCAATTAGTAAAAAACTCGTTACCGTTAACTAAATTTCCCGAAATTACAACTCGTCGAAAGTGATCCTAGATAAGTTCCATTGAAATTGGCCACTCACCTGAACCACGATTGGATCTCAAATAAAAGTTGAGGCTTAATTCCTTTTAGTTGCTAACTTTCCAGAACCAAATGGTTAACTCATATTTGTCATCCATTTTCATAATACAAACCAATATATTTCAATTAGCTGAGAAACGGCTTACTTCCATTCAATATGGTCAATTTTCCAAAGATCATTTTAATATGTTGAGAAATAGATTAGTTCTCTTGAAACTGAAAAATTTCCAGTATCACATCCTGAACTCTACTATACGAACAAATTTTTATCTTTAACAGATCTTTAACATCTTTCTGCAATATTGCAGAAGAAAACCTATAAATTATTTTGTAATCTAAGTAACATCTAAATTAATTTTAAAACTTTGTACTTAGCTTCCTTCATATTCATGATTACCAATTTTCAACTTCAAAATCACAAATTACCCAAATACAAAATAAGTTAAATACGACAGAACACCAAACGGAACCAAGAACTCCTAAAAATAAAATCTCTTCAAAATCGATCGAGCCATATCCGAAATCGTTGGGATAAATCTACAATTTTATGATACTAATACCTAACCTGGGTTTGGACCAGCATTATTCGACTTGCCCTGTACTAAGTTGTATGGAAAATGTTATTAAATAGTACACATAGTTCCGTTACAGTAGCAATATTTGGTTCCGTCGCAGTTGACCATTTTAGACCACACTTAACAATCCAATCTCCATCCTCGATACTCTATTTCAAAGATAGTATATTAGTTGTTCTCTCACACATTATTCAAAAACCTCCTTCCATCCACGATACTAAATTTCATCAAGGTTGCTTAAAAATGACGTAGCTTCTTTTCGGTTCTCTATATTCCAGAACTTTCTTCGAAAATCATACATATAATGAAAGAAATTTTCACGTACTTCACTAAATTTCAACACCACAAGTTTGAAACATGGCCTAGCTCCGTGCTTGGCCATTTTTTAAAACTTGCTACAGAATGCATTTGGATCCACCAAACCTAATATGAAAAACATATTGACATAAGACAACATATCACATCATAACACAAGCTGCTGCAATATAGCGCAGAATTGTGTAACATGGCGGTACAATACGTACAATAAACATCGTTAGCGTTCATAATTCGCTACAAAAAGTTACAACTGGTCTTATCATCGCTTATATTATGTCTGCGGTGATTAATTTTGCACATTTATCGTCAACTCTAGGTAATTGAGCTTACAACTTTTCGTATTGTGTGGCCTGTTAAAAATTCTCCAAGTGTTTGCCTTCTCGCGATAGCCATGTATTTGGTTTTCGCTTCGTTGATTTGGCGGCCAATTACACTGTTGCTTCCAACGAAAGTAGAACTTCTTTGAGAGACTCGATGTTATGACCCAGGATGCATATGTCGTCCACGTAAGCTAATATTTGGTTTGATTTACAATACAAACAGCAACACTTCGCTATGTTCAGCTGGAGAATGACATATTCTAACGATAGGTTGTTTTTATGGAAGCGTCTGAGCACTTGCTTGCGAATATCACCTTGTGTTTAGGGCCATCCATTAATACTTTGAATATGGTTACCAATTTTGAAGAAATGCCTAGACATCACTAGACGGGATTCTATCATACGCTAGCTGAAAAATCTATGAATTAAAGATAGACGTATCACTTTTTCAACGCAATCCTCAGAAAAAAAGTTTGATCGGTAGTCGCCCACACTGCACTCACTGTAAATTGGTAACTTGTCCAAAATTACGTTGGTCAAAACCTTGTAGCTAATGTTGTGCAAATCCATTCTGCAATTTGATATTACAATTCAATCGGTCTCCCTTTTTATGTAGTGGATGGTGCAATTGTTCATTTTTGGTATGACACTTTGCACTTCAATGTAAGATGAAGCGAGTGGAGGTGTCATTTCTACATTTATATCAGATTTATACAATGATGTTGGATGGTCGCTGAAAGATAACGTCTCTCAGTTTAAGGATAATAAGAAACCAGATACGGAAACCGATAGCTATTTTTTATAGAGCAGTATCTGTAACTTAAACTGACAGTTTCACTTCAAGAACTTGTTGTTTATGCCATCCATGTTCTTCTACACAATTGGTTGTAGTGTTTTCTCACCATCATGTAGTTGTTGTGGGACTGCCTTGCCGATTGAGATTTTAAGTTAAGTTAATATAATTAAGTTTTTGTAAGCGATCCTGTGCTTGATTTGAAACCAGACAGTTCATATCCAGCCATGTGTTTCTAGGTTTAGATGTAGTTTTACTTAGATTTGCGGTAGAAGCATTTGTTATCGAAAATTTTATTATATTTTACTGTTATTCCACAAAATGGGATGATCATTGTTAAAAATATTTTCAAATTTAAACTGGTTGCAAGAACCCATATCATCCCAAACCCCGATTCTCTAAACTCAAGTTGTGTATCTGTCAAAAACATAACGAGTGGACCTGGGCGATTTCGGAGAATTCCCTAACAAAAGATCAACTGGACCATCGTAAGTGATTCATGATAGGTACTCGAATACTATAAACTAATATTCAATGATTTTCATCAAAGTTATCATCAGAGTTTATTATTTGATTTATTTTCATTGTGACCCTGCAGATCTGTTGTTGTTTACTAGCGGAGCGTTTCAAGAATAATAATAATTCCTCTATCGATATTGATAGCCTGAGAAAGAAAGCAAAAGCTACATTTTTTTTTTAACGAAGGTTGTTCTGAATTACTGAAAGCTTTTTTTTAGGTTTAATCAATTAAACAAACGCTATTGTAGACTAATATTAGTCGGTCTCCAAAGAGGTGCCGCTATCGTCTGTTTTTCTCCTATTAAGGGACTTAATTGATATAACGATGAAAAATAGAGATTCAAAATCCGTGCCTTGCCCTATTTAATTTAGCCTTTTTCATTATACTAACCGTGCTTGTGTCCAATCAAACCTTAAAATGGAGTTTTATTCTGCTTGAGTTCAAAACAATTTTAATTTAATTAATAATTATTTCGCATAAACAGACCAGGAATTTAAATTGAAAACCAATTTTATCTTACAAAACGACCACCATTAGGAAATGGCATTAAACATGATTTCGATTTAAATCCTACCGACAATTTTCAAGAATCATATTTTGAAATCACATTAAAATTCTGTTTTAATTAAACAAATCTAACTCAATCAACTTTTGGTTTGGCCATTTTTTAGAACCCACACTCGGAACTCAAATTAGAATGGTATCGGCACTATAGCTACTTTAGTATAGAGCTGCACATTCGTAAAATGAATAAATTAGATATAATATGACTAGGGTTGAAGGAATACAAATATAAATAGGCCTATTTTCATCATACTCCTACAAACTGAGGTTTATTCCAAACGGTTGACAAAATCGAACTATAATGGGAATTCTTGTTTTCAAGTAAGTTTACTAAAATTTTAAGTTAATATACCAATATTTGAAACTCGTATTAAACTTTTATTTGCATCACAGATTCTGTTTTGTAAAATTACTTTTCTGAACTAATATTGGAATCCTATTTTCAATGTGCAATCTGAGTTTCATTTAATTCGAACAAGGAATGGAAATATTTAAGATTTAAATATCCACGATTTTTTATTTCCATAATGTTTTATTTTTTTATCATAAATCTACAGGTATATTATGTGGTCGGCGATTGATCGTCGTAGAGGAAGGACGTGTTTTTGTCTCTCCTTTAAATAAATAAATAATTTATTTTAAATGTATTTTAATTAACTAATAAAAAGTATAATATTGATATAGTTGATAATTTTAATAAATAATAATTTCAATAATAATTTGCGTGAATTTAATAAGTGAAGTGAATAGTTGTACATATTGTATATTTATTTTAATCTGTGTACGGTGCGCTTGTGATGGTATAGAATATGTACATAACAATTTTCGTTTATATGTATTTTGATACCGTTGCTTGAACGCAACGTACGCAGTGTATGTAAATCTTCAATATGTATGACTTTTTTGATTCCAATGGATGCCTAAGATAAGTGTTTTTCATTATTTTAATTCATATTTTTCATATTTTTCTGAAATAAATTTTAATTATATAAAATATGTATTTAACTGTTTCTATTTGCGTAAACGTGTTAAGAGAGGAGCGTAAAATAAAATACCATTTCATTTATATGTTTTGGTTTAGTACATTAAATATATACATACATTTCTATTTTTTGTTTTTGCGCTTGTTGCGTGAGTGATAACTGAGAATGGGCCTATTTAGACGTGTGTGCACTGCATGATGTGTTTTCCTCGCCTCTTACCTCTCCGCAACACAAATATCCCAACTCCAAAATAAGTTTATAGGCGAAGAGGTAAGAGGCGAGGAGGGTACATCGTGTGGTGCATGCGCGTCTAAATGGGCCCAATAGATTATTATGATCATGCTTAGTGTTTTATAATTTATCCCTTCCATGTTTCAACTAAAAAAGAAACAGGAAATAGACAAATAAAATACATAAAACAAAATTTTGAGGGGATAAATATATGACGAAATTGGATAGAAACTAAACAAGCATGATCGTGGTTATTCTGTACTTTTCGTTTTCTCCTGACAGATGAATTCATTCATTCATATACACCCATCCTCCGATTTACACGGTAGATTGGTTCCGCGGAAAACGTATTATCGCATTCATATATACAGATCCTTGTAGAAGTATAAATTAATAATTTATTAATTTGAATTTTAGGTTTTAGTGTAAAATTAAATTAAATTTCTTAAATTTCTTATTATTCTTGTTTTGAACGTGAAAATAATAATTTAACGAATTTTGGAACTCTAGTTTAGGACATGTAGAGGTAGGCGGCTGTGATCGAATTGGAATTGTTGGCTTAACTTTATAACTTTGCTATTTCTGCGAATATTTGAATATTTGGAATTACATGGAAGCTACGGAGTACATTTGAAATGCAGTCAAATTTGCTATATGTAGATAGTTTTTCGGGATCATGCACTTTTTAATTAAATTTTTTTCTAGATTATTTGGAAGACTGTAAATTGGTAAAGGTTTTGGTTAACTTGTTCTAGGTTGGACAAATAATTATCGACGTATGTCGATTATATAATTTATAATTTATTTAATGCTGTTGTAGATATATATATGTGTGTGTGTATGTATATGTGTGTGTGTATGTGTGTGTATGTATATATATATGTATGTATGTAATTTTTTTCTGATTTATTTATTTTATAATTAAAGCATTGAACCATATAATTGGGTTATTTGATTATCATGGATCCTACAGATGTGCTAGCTACTTATTATTAATTCTGTTATCTTACAGATTCCTGATTACTTTAATAGTTTTATTTAATTTTGGTTGAATTTGTTTAGGTATTGGGGATTCTAAAGCTGTGAAAAACATTCATTATTAATACATTACCTTACAGATTCCAGATTAGCTGTTTTTGGAACCAGTTTTCGTTTGGTCATTTTCTATTTTTATAAATAAACATATTTGTATTAGATTAGGGATGACAAGGACAAGTGACTTTCATAAATATTTTTTTATAAATAAATCCATCAAATCAACAGACTTAGAAGTTAGGAAGGCCGTGCGTGCCTTTCCTGGATTCGATTTATTTTATTTGATTTATGAGAACCAAATTAATTTAGTTAATACTAATCGTTACTTTACATTTATTTTATTCAAGTATAATTTTATTATATTGTATATATATTGTCCTAAATATACTAATGAATTTTAGAATTATTTTGAATATAGTTCAAATAACTTTGGTTTCAGGAAATTCGACTGTAAGTTGCGGAGTTGCAGAATGATTAAATTAATAAATGTTTCAATTATTTAGGAAGCCGGAAAATATGAATTTAGAATTAAATTTCAGGAAATTTACAGATGCTTGTGAATTAATGCTTCATTATAATTGCTGATTGTGTAGTTTAGAATTGTGTTGTCATTTTATTACTAACGACTTTACATAGGTGTCTGTAACGGGTCGAGTCAACCAATTTTGGTTAGGAAGCCGAAAAGTATTAATAGAATTAAATTTCAGGAAAATTCCAGATGCATGTGAAATAATAATATTTTTTCTTAGGTTGCCGTTTTAAAGAAGCAATTGTTGAAGACCAATACCATCGTTATCCATTAACCTATATAGCCTTTATCCTTCATCTAGTAGATTAGAATTGTGTTGTCTTTGTGTTACTAACTATCGGCTATACCTAGGTGTCTGTAACCGGGCCGATTCTGTCCCACTTAACTAACCTATCCAATCCTTCGGTTTTGTTATGTGTAAAAAAGGGTGTACGGTGGACCCGGCGTCATCCGGGAACTCAAGCCTAAGAACTTGGTCGTACATTCAAAATCAATCAATCAATAAATCTACAGGTATATTATGTGCCGTATATACGATCGATAAAAACCCGATGAATACCAGGAAAACGTTTCAAAATTATGTGATCTGACTTTCATTTACTGATTCCGCCAATTATTTTACATTTCATTCAAAAAAAGTATTTTTTCCCAGAAAATCTGTACGGTATTTACGCGTATATTTTATTACTGACATTAATTGAATTAATCAGAATTACATTTTTAAAATTTCTACATCCTCCCACATATAAGTCGTTCAATATTACAAAATAATTTTTAAAACATTCATTTGATTTCATACAAATGTATTAATTTAATTTGTATGAAAAATTATTCGTTTCAAAAACCTTAGCTTACAAACTTTTATTGAATCGAACTTTAATTTAATTTCTCTATTTCCATGGAAAGATTTTAATTTAATTTCTATTCAAAAGCTCCTATGTTTGATTAATTTTCTCTACACACTTTGGTTTCTATCTAAGGTAAATATGTTGTTTATATGTTGTTGTGTTTAGTAGATTTAATTTGTTATCAGTTTTCTAAAGGATGGGTTTAAAGAAGATGCTTGCTTATAACAACTGTAAACTATAATGTCAAGTATCAGTTCTAAAAATTATAAAATTGTTCTAAATCTCCAGACCAGTTCAGCATCTTGACAACAGATACAGAGTGTCAAGAACAGACTTTCCTACGGTACTATATTGTTTTATGTGGCAGCCACATCAAAATGTATTACTGTTTCGGTGTAAACCATGGTTTTATTACATTTTGGTAAAAGCCTTCGCAAAATATATTAGCAAAAACGACTAAGCGCATGACATCGTATAATAAGAAGATTGTTAATAAAAATTCGTTAAAGAAAATTAGAAAATTATGTGAAAAGCGAAACAAAAAAGAAAGAAAATTAAATTTTCCAAATTTTTATTTATTTCTTTTATATTTAACAAAATATAAAAATGAATATCTCTTAATACATTTCATCTACTTATTTCATTTTATTTTAATTTTAAGCCTGAAAACTTGAAAAGCATGGCAAAATTGAATTAAATATTTTTTTTTCACATTTCCATTTTCATTCTAAAGCTGTGGGTTTATAAACATATGTACATTATATTATACATATATATGAAGAAGTACTATATACACGAGTATGTACACAGCGTTAGTATGATATTTTATGTACATATTATATATGAATATTATAGGAGTTATATTTTTAACACACAGTCATGTTATACGAGTTATCTGGTATAATGATAATTCAGCAGGGTACGGTAAAAAAAATTCAATTAAGAAAAACGACATGAAAGCTTGTTTGTTTATAGGATTGTTTTGTCGGTTGTGAATGAGCGAGATTTACAGATTTACGGGTACATAGATTACAATTAAATTATCACTCTTAACATGTAGCATTGTTTTTGTATAATTAGAAAACTCAAAGGGCAGAACAGTCTTCATCATTCAGAATATTTTCCAAACATTTTTGAACTCGTTATTTAATTTTGAAATTTTTGGATGAGGTTTTCAATACAGCCAGGTATAAACGGAACTAGCTTTGGAAATACAACAATACTGATAAACATGTTTCATGTTCGGACTCATTCATTTTATTTAAACAATTTGTTGGTTGCTGACATAAAGTGAGTTGAATGATTGATAGTACGAATGCAGTAGTAAATTATTTTCGTTTTTATGAATGTTTTACAAAAATACAGACCTCTTATTTATAAAACTAATATTTCAATAAATAATTTTGTAAGAATTGTGTGCCAAGGAGCCCATAATCCTGGGTTATTACTAAACCATGCGTATGCCGTTTTTACACAAATCCACATTTTTTTGTATGTTTTAGTTTCATACTGTTAAATCCAAAGCTAATTAGAAAGCATAGCCATTCACCTAATTGTAGTTTTGTACATGTTAAGTAAAACATTTCTTTGTACGATTCAATAAATTAAGTATAACAAAATTCATTCAAGAATTATTATTATTTGTTTAATAATTATTATACTTCAAAGTTTTTTAATAAATTTACACGAAATTGTGAGCTTATTTGGGCTTGTACTATAATAAATTGATTTATCATGATAATTTTCAATTGCCATTTTAATGGCCGTTTACCATTTTAGTTCAAACTCTAAATATTAATTCAAAAATTTGTTTCAATTTTGCTAACATGGTTGAGAGACGGCAATCAGGCTGGCCGAATAATCAATTTAGCAACGTATTTGAGGTGCTTACGGAATGTGAGTTCAAATCTCTGGGAATGCGTGTTAATGACCGTTCACCATTGTCGTCCAACCTCTAATTATAAATTCAAAAATTCGTTATATCTGGTTGGGAAGTGGCAATCAGGTTGGCTGGATGAGACTCTAACTATAAATTTAAAAGTTTGTTGCAAATTAACTAACCTGGTTGTAAAGTGACAAACAGGCTGGCAGAATGAGCGAATTTTAATCACTGAAAACCCGGGTTTATTTGAAAAAAAACCCGGTTTTAAAATATTTACCGATATTTATAAGCGATGACTCTGTATGTTTTTTCGGCCTATTTTTTCGATATTCGTACAAATTATACTTTTTTGGTTGGGTTGTTTGACATTTCTACATTTCTGTCCGTTCATTTCATATAATTTTTGAATCAAATTAATTTAATCGTAATATAACTACAAGCATGGAAAATAAAATTTTTCAAGAATATAGAAAAGACAATACACGATATGGCCTCATTTCCTACGAGAAAAAACTGAAAGTTGTGCTAAATGCAAGAAATGTGGGAAACAAATTAAATGTTGCAGTGGATCTACTAGTGCGCTTCATTCCCATTTACGAGGTAGATAAATGCTCCATCTACATACATTTCTCTGATTCAAGTTCATCCAATAAAATTTTAGAATTCTTTGGTGAAAATAAACATGATTTTTCTTTATTTGACATTTTGTCTCGGCTAATTGCAAGATTTGGTATACTATTTTCTGTGTTTTGCACCTCAAATGATCTCAGGGTATTGCTTATGGCCAAATAATTCACGTGCAATCAAATACAAAAATTACCTAACACCATAAAAAATTGTAATGGATTATGCTGCAAAAATTCAACAGGAAACAAGATCCGAATTGTTTAACAAGAAAACTAATAAAATTAGATTTTGTTTAACTTTTGGTGAGTGGACTTCTATAAGAAACTGTCGATTCTTAAATATAAACGTACATTCCAATGAAAAATTAGACGTGGCAAAAGCCTGTTTTGAATTGGAGAAACAATAACACAGACAAAAAACTGAGAAAATCCTCTTTTGCCCCAATCTTGAAAACAGCCGTAGACCACAACATCAATAAACAATCAATTGTAAATGGGTTGTGAACATGTGAACCTTGCCTTTTCAATCCAGATGCAATTGAATACAAGAGGTGTTTAATAAAAAACTCGGTAAATAACGAAAATGCTTCTGTCGATTCGAACAGCAGCGGTATTGAAAATTTTAAAACAGTTTAAAGATCTGGTCGGTCCAGAAAAATTAAGAGATCTGGATAATTTATCAGAAGGCCAAACTCAAGATTTTTTGATACTTTCAAAAATATACTAGTCCCTAATTCCGACCACAATTAATATAAATGTAAGTATAAATTACGATCTTCATTTGTCAAATTATTCAATATATTATTTACAACAGGAAGACGACAGCACTATTATTTTTGATCATGACGATGATAACGAAACAGTAAACCAAAATAAATTACCAAACGACACAAGTCCAGATTGTGCTTTCAGCTATAAAACAACGGAACTTTGAGGAATAACAACGTATGAAATACATTCAATTGAGTTTATTGATGAAGTAAGTAATTACTCTTAGATTCAATATAGGAATCTGTATAGGCATTAGTTTTGAAGTGCGCAATTAAAAAATTAATTAAAGTTAATTTAAAAGCGAATTAGTTTCAGGGTCCGGAAAATTTTGACTAGAGTGGCATATCAGTCATTCACGTGAATCATCGAAGTATGCAAATTGAAAGTTTCCTTGCTGTACCTGCAAAACCTGCGCGAATGGGAATTAAGAACAACGATCACAGAAGCTTCATAATATCGTCTACGCCGTTCCAAAACATTGTTATTGAAAAGGAGAATCGGATTAAACAGCGAATTCTAAAGGAGGAAAAAATTAAAGAAAATTTAGCTAAAGCCGAACGAAAAATGGAGAGACTGGCCAAAACATCAATAACCCACTTTAAAAAGCAATCCAAAAAAGGAGTACTAGCCAAGCGGAATTTAAAAGTGCCATTAAAACAATTACCACACAAAAATCTCTATAACAAAACGTAAACCAGCCAACAGCAACAAATGGTCTTCAACAAACTGTGAAAACGTTCAATATCCAACCAGCGCTTTCAACAAATGGGCCAGAACACAATACATCGCACGTTCCTCAATTGCTCAATAACGATAATGAAACCAAAGAAAATTATTTTAATTGCATTATTGAAACTGACATTTATTTTTGATGTGCCGGACATTTTACATGCAGCAAGGATGGAAATGCATGCTGTGTTTGTAAATATAGAAGCTATCATTTTGGTTGCACCAAAAGTAACTCTAGTAGTGTTAAGGAGTTCATTTGTGAATTTTGTATACCTAAATAATCATTAATTGTGATTTACAGGTACATTATTATTACCTAGTACTTATTTTACCTGAATTTGTTTAATTTTGTATATTTATATTTTAACAAGACTGAATAACCATTAGAATTTGTATTACCTAGGTAGGTAGGTACCTTCTTAGGGGCTTATTACTGACAAAACTGAATAGCTCATTATCGGTAAAGAGGGACCCACTACTGGGAAAGTTCAACTGTTTCAATTAAACCTATTTAAAATGTGCAACGTTTTATGAAATCTAAAAATGTCTCCTTGGCATAAAAAACACACCTTCATTTCAGTTCAATCACCGATTAAATCATAATACATGCTTAAAGAACAAAAGCATCTAAAGAAGGTTCGTTACCTGGATGACTACATTTTACCCTACGCATATCTAAAATGACATTCTAGTGAAGAACGGAGTTTCTTAGCAAATTTGATTATAAGAAAATTCATATCTTAAAATTTTCAGCGATTGGGTTATGAACTTTTTAGAACCAAAATTTCCAAGAAATTGCGTTCTAAATATGCGAGCTTCTTTACAATTTTAATCGAGTTGACATAAGTAGAGTACACATATGGACTTACAAAAATATTATATTGGTAAAATTTGCTTGTCTTTTAAAATTTTATTCAGTTTTCAATATATTTTGCTTTTACCTCAATAGCCAACTTTTGACTGCTATTTCGCATATTATATCATTCACAACCTCGTTTTCGACTTGACCAAAATTCCTCCACTCACGTGACTTTGTCCATCTTGTACCTCGGATGTTTTCCCCGAAAAAGTGTCATTGAACTCGTTGGCTTGAGTAGTTGGTATTAGCATTATTGCAGCGCTAAAAGATTTACAATTTGAACCTTCAAGAAGTCTACCGATGTTTTATAGTGATCTCTGCATTTCATCACTGGCTAAAACGATGAAGCACATGAATGAATGGCCTTGTTTGTGTGCGCTATAAGAAAGCGAAGGTCGGTTCTACTGAATTTTATTAATTATACTATTTATTAAAGGCAAATAACCAAACAACAATACATTAATCGATCAATAGAACAAGGAACATATTTAATTTTTTTTCACCTCTAATTGTGGCATCATTAATAATTTTGTAAAGAGGCAGGGATAATGAGTATTATTTGTTTTTGAGTGATATTTAACAAACATTCGAATAAAATGTTTAAATCATTTTTAATATTATTTAAAATTTAGTTTCCATTACTAAAAAATTACACCTAAAAATGGCTGTATCATAGGCAAGTAGTCGTATTTGGCCAATTAACGACAAATTTTGTATGTCATTTATAAAGTGGAAATCATCACGTTTTAGTCATTGCACATGACAAATTGATTCTTATTAAGTAAGAAAATAACTTTAGCAGTTTATGTGACACGCTCCAAATATCATATTTGAATAAGTTTTCAAGTAAGATCGTATATGATAAATACAATAAAATACTTCCTATACAGATAAGCAGAATGCAATACCGACTTCAAGGAAAGAAATGCATATTTTGGTTGGTTGAATTAAATCACTAATAATATTATAAATGGCCTAAATCACCACATATCAACAATAAGTATAATTTGATCAAATTCGGTTGAACACTTCCTTAGATTACCCCGGACAAACAATCAGGCAGATAGCCATCGTTAAGGTTTTTCTGGCATAAATTTTTTATTATAAATCGTGAACAGTGTTATACGCGGAAAGTGAATAATATTTGACCCTCTTTAAGTCTTTCAATGGTGTGGGTTCGATGGTTTGGTAGCCTAAAACTACCACAGACCCACATTGATTACTATGACAAAGATTTGATCAAAATCGACTAAAAATGTTTTGAAAAATTTCACACGGGCAGAATCTTTACTTTTTATATTATATATAGTGTAATCTATCAAGTTCCGATTTTATTACAGTACCGTTTTCGAGGAACGAGTGGTCGGTTTGACTTATAATAAAACCTCTACTCCATTAATTGCAATTAATGTATAGCTATGATGTCAGGAAGGTTATTAAGTAAAATTTAACTTAAGATCTAGTGGAGGTCTAGTGTAATAAATTAGTTTAGATGAAAGGAGTATCATTGAAATGTATATAATTCTGTAACTAATTTATTCGGATTATGCCCCATAGGATTTTACTACACAGGACCGATGTGAAATTTTATATCATATGACTGTGTTTAGTCAGAATGACCGTTTGTTGCCAAGAGCATTTTACAGGTGTATTATATAGGGTGTTCCAATAAGAGTGATATGATTTCTTTAAAAAAACACACTAATTGTTAAGGAAATTGAAATGTTTTTTATTTAATGCAAAGTACAATCGATGCAATTAAGTTCTGAATAAAACGTCATTCAAATGGCCTCCACGACTTCTTCTGCAGGAACGAATTTGATGAACCCAATTTTCGAGCACTTTTTCCACTAAATCAAGTCGTATGTCATGAATAGCACGTTCAATATTGACTTATAAAGCTTGAAGAGAGTTTGGTTTTTTGCTAAAGATCAATGACTTCAAATAACCCCACAAGAAATAGTCTAATGGTGTTAAATCACAACTTCTTGGAGGCCATTCAATATCACAATTTCTTGAAATCATCGAATCTCCAAACTTTTCACGCAATAATTCAATTGTTGCACTTGCTGTGTGACACGTAGCCCCGTCTTGTTGAAACCAAATATTGCCAAGATAAACTTCTTCCAATTTCGGCCATAAAAAGTTGGTTATCTTCGATCTATACCGATCTACATTGACAGTAACGGGGTTACCAGCTTCATTTCGAAAAAAATACAGACCGATGATTCCACCAGACCAAAAACCACACCAAACTGTCAATTTAGGTGAATGTAATGTTTTTTCATGAATAATTTGTGGATTTTTTTCGCACCAGAATCAACAGTTTTGTTTATTTACCGCACCACTCAGATGAAAGTGAGCCTCATCGGAGAAGATGATTTTCTTAAAATATCGTTATCGTTTTCAAGTTGTTCCAAGGCAAAATCTTCAAATTCACGACGTTTACGGTGGTTCAATGGCTTCAGTTCTTGAGTGAGAACAATTTTTTACGGATGTAAATCCAAATCCTTTCTCAAAATCCGCCAGGTTGTGGTTTGAGACTGTCCCAATTCTTGAGAACGTCTTGGAATCGATAAATTGCGGTCTTCAGCAACGCTTGCCTGAACGGCAGCAATATTTGTATTACTTCGAGCGAATCTTTGTCTTATTGGCACTTCAACATTATGTAAAGAAAATGTACGCTCAAAATTTTCAACAATTCGACGAATAGCGAGCACACTTGGACCATTATAACGACTACAAAATGGCAAAAGCGCACAAAAAGTTGCAATTGGAGAACGATTATTTTGATAATAAAACTGAATAATTTGTAAACGTTCTTGCGATTATCTCACCATCATGAAATTGTAAACATTACTGAATACAATGAAAAATGACAGATCATGACATATTACAAATGGCCGAAACGTCACTTAAAAATCATATCATTCCTATTAGAGAACCCTATACATAGATTATTATCGAATCTGTTGTTCCAACAATAAAACAGTGTTGTGTGTCTACCCGTATTTTGCAATTGTCGACTTGTCTGCGTCGAAAATAGTGTAGACAATTGTTTTCTGCGTAGACAATGTCGATAATTGGTAGAGTATATAGACTCAATCTGTGGACATTGTAGAATATTCTCTTTTTGTTTTTCCCATTGCGTTCTTTTCGTACGAGGTTAGATTCTTCCAGTTTTTCAGTTGAAAATGGGATTTCCGAATTTTAAATTCATTTTTACAAAACAAGTGGTTAAGATTAGGAACGTTTAAAATTGTTCAAGATATTACAAATATTGTATCCGCCATGTAATCTGTTTTAGTCATTACCAAATCTAACATCTTTGTCTCATGCGTTTCTGGTTTTACTTATTCGTCCAATACTCCAAATGTTTCGGTTTTAACAGTGTAGCGCAACTTCTAGCAATTATTTAGCAAGCATCTGTACGCGGTACCATACGAAATTGTCTGCGATTGTCTATGATCTATAAATCGATAACTTCCGATGATTGTAATCAAAACCACCGTTGACGTAATTAAAGCTATTGGGGGATATCGGTTGCGCCTATCGCAACCATTTCTTCAAAACGGTTGTACATTTCACCGTCCAAGATCAACGGTGATATTAAAATGAGTTCATTATTTAAGCGTTGAATTTCTAGAATTAATTTATCATCCAAATTCATGTTTATGAGCCTGTGAAGTGCAGTCTATCGGTTGAACCAACCCATAGGTTGGTAGCCGGGTATATTGAGACAACCAAAAATAATCGTTCTTATAATTGAATTGTTTAGTTTCCAAATCATATTATCAATAGTTAGTAATGTTGGTTGAGTTGAAGATTATTTCTCGCATATCTTTTGGCAAATTAGCCTACTTGATTAAAGTCAGCATTTTGTGTAATTTCCTTTACACGGAAAATTAGTTTATAATGGGCGCCTTTAGGGCAACCAACAGTTGGGAACATGTTGAGTAAAATCGAAGCCAACGTTAGAAAAATGTTTAGCATCATGAAATTAACAAATCAAATTGGCGATGGTTTCACTAATCATGATAGGGGACTTGAATGCGCCATTTAACTGTCGAACTTTGATTCCAAAGGTTTACCATGCTTCTGTAACATTTCCTGAAACGCTATCTGTATCGATACCAAACAGCCATCGGTGTGGAAACCGGCAAATACGAGTTGTTACTATTAAAATGATGATTAGAATCATGTGCCTTTCTTAACGAAACCAAATAAAATGTTGGTTATGTCCTCGCAAGGGTTTCATTTATAAGCATAACGGTAACTATACGAGACTTAATATGGCTATGAAAGAAATTCGTCTATGGGCGGTAGTCAGATATGGCGGAAACACGTGAGGCGTGTGCACAACCGATTTGCTTTTGTCCAATGTAAATTCAGATTTACGCTTCAACCACATAAATTCCTCAATATTTATGAAATGCTTGTGTGGTTTTACCAGATTAAAATACAATATTGTGTGACAGGGTATACAAGATTAACATTTGACTGAGATATTCACCATTTCCATTTTGTTACTTAAGTTATATTACCTGAAGTCCTTTGGTCAAACTTTTGCGGTTATTAGGATTAGATGATTTTACGAATTATTATTAGATTAACAGCTATTATTAGATTAACAGCTCTTTGTCAGGTTTATAAAAGTAATTGTAGAAATATAATTTTAGTTCTACTTTCTACAACAAGGGCCTGTCGATTCTCGACTTTTTTCGATATTCTCCTAAAATAGCAAAAGTATACACGAAATTACTGTTTTGCCGATTATTCCGTTTTCCGAGCATAATTAGTAACGCATTTAATTACAAAAATTTGGGTTCAAAGTTTTCAAATGTGGAGTAAGAATAAAACTCTCTATCTTGAAATGGTTCCATTAGCAGAGAAATCATAGAATTTGCTGTTTGCTAAGTTAAGAAATAATTTTCGACATTTGCCGAGTATGAAACTCCCATTGATCCGGATCAGTTCAAATTTTATATGGAAAACCTGATCCAAATTTTGTTTTCGATCACAAATTTTGATTTCAGTTCTAGCAAGTGCATTTGTGTTGTTTCATAAAGCATCACATTATCTACACATGTAGAATATTAATTAACTACGCGGTGTAGAAAATACGGCACAACACTGCAATAAAACCGTAAACACATCACTTAACAATAAAAAGCAAATAAAATAATAATAAATTATCAATAATTATAATTACAATCATAACAACAAATTAATTAACCACCGTTTTGGCCTAATTATTAAAATTTAATAATTCATGCACCGCAATACACATTTTATTGTTAATGAATGGTTTCATTTAATACCAAAATATTTTATTATTGTGGCTTAGTTATAGAATATTAATTTATAATAAATACCTGCGAACTAATTTGTTTATTTAGTACCTGACGTTATAATAACGAACCCCGGTTTATACTTGTAATATATTAAATTTACCTGTATCGTGTCATTACCATAACACGATACGAACAAAATTACTAATCCTGCAGTTTTAATGAAAATTATTTTAAATACTTTTTTCGTGGACTGATGAATATAGGTATGTTATGTATGTACTAAAAAATTTACAGGTAAACCTAAAAAAAATTAAATTCCTCTTGGCACAGTTTTTCGTATAGACAAACGTTATGCAAGAGATATAAATACGAAAAATTCCAAAAAAAATAATTGGAACCTAGTAAACCAGTATTTTATACTACTAAATCCATTAGCAAGGAAGGAATATCATTTTCTTCGTCAAAATTCCGTTCAGTGCAGGTTTTTTTATGCTATTTAGTTTAATTAAATTAAATACACCCCAGGAGATTTTTTTGTAGTTTGCTACTTCAGTCATATGGTTGTATATGTATACATGTGGTGAATTAATCAACAAAATTCTAAAGTAGTATTTGTTTTATTGATTTCATTGTGTTAGTTTGGCTCATTAAGCAGTATTATCTACACGCTGAGCGAGGCAAATAAATTGAAAATCAATACTGATGATTGATATAATTTAAGCAATTTCAAAAGGTGGGTTCATACGTACACAGATCAATATTATTATACTTACTCCAGCCATCTGGCATAAGCCGAATGTATATGAATATCGTGTATATGTGTACAATGTTTCATTTTGTATCAAATTAAAAATATTTGTTCTTTAAATTGAAGGATGTACTTCGTTCGACTCATACACATATTATTAAAAAAAATGAAAAGCAAAATCTGGTTTTTTATACACAATTTATACGGATGTAAGCTTAACATTGAATTTTCAATATTTAATGTGATGTATATCCAATGTACATATTATATAAAGCCATGTAGCTTTATATTTTTATATATTAAAATTAAAAGGGTAAAACTTATCCTTTTGTCTTCTTTCTATTTGCCAAATTTTTACTCGTTTTGACAACAAAGTACAGAATGAACCATCCCTCTGCATATATGCAAATCCGAATACATACTAGATATACACAACAAAAGGAACGAAAAAAGATAATTGAAAAGCATCAAAAGTGACTGACTGACTGACAAAAAAAATATTGTTTTTGTTACTCAATGGAGCTTATACGGCTTTGATGTATTTTTTTCGTTCGTACCCTTACAATTGATTGAATAAATCACAAATGCGAGAAAAGTTCTCATCGTTGTTTGTGTGTGTATATGAGCCTGTTTATGATGTTTAAAGCTTTACATTTTGATCTTTGGAGATTGATGATTTTTTTTTTTTCAATTTTTATGTGATCAATTTGGTGTAATTAATTTGGGTTAGAAATTTACTATTATTAACTTAATGTAATGATTAATTCTGCTGGAAACTATATTATGTTAAAAATATACATGTTTTAACAATATTGAGAGGTTTAGTGTAATACTTACTCGAAAATTAAACAAATTTGACATTTTAAGGATAAAATAAAATTTGTTAGATTTGTCAGTTTATGTTGCCAACATTATATCATGTTTTCAATAGATAAAGATAAAGTTTTAATGTTGGTCTGACATAGAATCATCAGTTGGTTGGTAGTTAATTATACATTTTTTATTAATAAGATAAACTTTGAATTGTATCACAACTAAAAACTGTTTGAGAATAAGCCTTATTTTGTAACACTTGTTTAGCTTGAAATTTCCAAAAAATTACAGGAAACATTTAGTGCTCTAAACCTGCACCGACCAAATTAGCCCGCCTCGATGAAACCTGTACCATAATTTGTTACACATTCATTAAAATTTATTACAAAAAATCCCGGTTTCATTTCAATTCTTTACCGATTTAGAGGAACGAGTGGTCGGTTTAGCTTGCAATTAAACCTGCACCGCCAAAATTGTAACTTTTGATGTAGCTATGATATCGGGATGGTTCTTGGAGCAGAGTTTATTATAAATTAATTACATTAAATAAGTTGAATATCACCCTATAACTTGCCTAAAGGTAAATTTCACCTCATAACGATTATTTATTTCAAAAACATCAATTTAACCGACATTAATAATTTTTTAACACCAGACTGCCACCAGATTTAGGGAAAAATGTTGCTCTAGAAGTCTTGTCGAGAGCAGTGTCAGAATAAGCGGAATAGACCGCCACTATATATTCAGTCCAATGTTGCTCTTGGGACATTCTAGTGGCCAAGTCAACAGTATCCAGGTACGTAATAATTTATTTTTGTGTCAGAATAAGCGGAATTGGCTCTAAACTGTAAAGGCTTCAACTAGGTAATTTAAAGGTCGATTTTACCACCTTTGATAATTTATTACACCAGTGCTCTAATTCTCTAAGCAGTAAGATAATTTGTAAACGTGTAAACGATAATTTATCTTCCCCTTTTACAATATTCGTATTCTCGAATTGCACTGCAAGTTAAAATTTAAAACGGTTACGATAAATAAATGTCAAAACTTAACACACTCTTATGAGCTATGTAGATTCATATGTAGCCTTTGAGGGCCCATAACTAACGTTCCCATTTAAATTTCAATAATAATTTTATGGATACAAGATATTCTAGTAAATAGCATCTATTCACAAACAATAGTTCAAGTTGTTAAGGGTTGTGGTATGGGTAATTTTACAGGTCAAAATTTTATACAATAAATTTTATACAAGCGAACAAGATAACATTAAACGTCAAATCGAAATTTTAATTAATTTATATAGTTAATATCTCAAAAAATACAATCTCTAGTAATGTAAATTCTTGCATATACATCAAAGCCATCTAGAATCACACATTGCCGCAAAAACTATATTGAAAAATAACCAGAGTCGGGAGTTATTTGATATAAAAACAAGATACCGTTTGATAAACATATAAAACAAGTCAAATGTTTGGAAAGAACATTACAACAGTCAAAAATTTCTTTACTTCGTATGATAAAGACGTATACAATGTAAGTCTTATTTACAATTCATCCGTTGAATTTTGATTAATATTGTATACGCTGAACCCTAAAGGTTATCTTTATTCTAAGTACAAAATCACATCAATCAAATCCAATCAAATCTGTGTTAAGCAGATCTTAATTTCAGTGTATTTCATTGTTGAATACGAATGGCCCTATTTAGCACTTTCCCCTCGTGAAGGTTAACAATATCTAATTATAATAGTTGGATCTTGGAATCTAAAATGTTTTCTGTAATCCCGGGATTGCCGTACTAGAAATGTGGAATTTCGAGTAAACTACAAAAAACTATGCGTTTTGAACACCGAAGCTCATTTAACCATCAAATTTAGTTAGTCACAACGAGTTTTTCAAACTACACGAGTTTCTCATCCAATAATTTTTTTGTGTGCCTGAGACGCAAATGCCTGAAGTCCTCAATAGCACCAAAAATTTATTAATTGAAACCATTTCTAGTTATTTGATTTAGGTCCAGTTCTGGAGGGACGTTATTATAGTTTTACCATTTGTTTTTTATCTTTAGTTAATTTTTATCTTTGTAAAATGTATGGGTTAATCTTAAGGATCGGCAACGAGTAGGAGGTGCAAATTGGTGTGTGTGTTTCTTTAGAAATCGATTAAACATTTTCATTTCAGGCTGTCGTATTTATGTAGTCATCGGTTTTCTTAATTGTGTGCAAGTGTGTGTAATGATCAAGTAAAATATTACGAGTGCACAGAAAGCTGAAAGCTTTGCTTGAAGTGCGGAGAACTGATCCATTAGATGTTGTTAAATTAGATACTTGAAACACTTGACTTTTATATTTGTACATTGAGCAATTAAAATGGCTTTTGCAGTAATCCACAGACCATCATGTTTTAGGATATTCTACTCCTTAAGTCTCCTTAAGACGATCAAGTACAATATTCGAATGTTTGACTTTACTGAAAGAATATTTTAATTCCACCGATAACAGTCCATTTTTATAATTTCAACAATTTATATTCTAAATCGAAATAATTTTATTACTTTTTACTATCGCAGTTAATTAAATGGTTAGAACTTGAGCTTATTTAATTCTAAAATAAAACTATAAGCTAAAATATCAAAAATTAATTATTAATAATATCCAAACGACAGCCTTTTATACATTCATTAGCTTCATTATTCCACGCTAAATTATTTTTGATATTTTTTTTACATAAATTTATCTTGCCGCTTTACATTGCTGCTTTCTGCGATAATTTTTTTCGTGTGTAAAGTATATCACTCTTACACATTGCAATTTATCTTGGTTTTTAGAGAATTAGGGCACAGACCGCCACCACATACGAGTGTAATCAATTATTTTTGGATAAGGTTAGACGAAATTGGCTCTGAACTGTAAAAGGTCCAAATTTTTAATTTGAAGGTCGATTTTGTAAAATTTAATAATTTATTACATCAGACCGCCACCAGATATTGCGTCATATGTTAGTCTTTGGACATTGTGGTGGCCAGGTCAACCTAATCCAGGTGTGTAACAAATTATTTTGTGTCAGGATAAGCGGAATTGGCTCGAAACTGTAAAGGCTTCAAATAGGTAATTTTAAGGTCGATTTTACCATCTTTAATAATTTATTACACCAGACCACCACTAGATAAGGGGTCGAATGTTACTTTGTGGACTTTGTGAAGGGCAGGTAAACTTTATTCACTTGTGTAATAAATTATTTTTATAAGGTTGACATGCCTACCACAATGTCCAAGGAGTAACATTCGACCCATTATCTGATGGCGGTATGTTGTAATAATTTATTAAAGGTGGTAAAATTGACTTTTAAATTACAAATTGAAACCTTTACCGTTTGGAGCCAATTCCGTCTAACCTAACTAAATATAATTTATGGCACACCTGGATAAGGTTGAACTGCCCACCATAATTTCCAATAACAATGTCACATTTGACTCAATATAACAATATCTGGTGGTGGTATGGTGTAATAAATTATCAAAAGTGGTAAAATCGACTTTTAAATTACCTATTTGAAGCTTTATAGTTTGGAGCCAATTCCGCGCAAGTCCGCAACACAAAAATTATTCATTAAACACCTGCATAAGTTGACTTAACTACCATAATGTCCAGGAAGTAACATTTGACCCAATATCTGGTGGTGATCTGGTGTAATAAATTATTAAAGGTGGTGAAAGCGAACTTTAAATTACATATTTGAAGCCTTTACAGTTTGGAGCCGATTCCGCTTATCCTGACACAAAAATAATTTATTGTACATCTGGATAAGGTTGACTTGGCCACCATAATGTCCAAGGAGTAACATTTGACTCAATATCTGGTGTCATTAGGGTATAATAAATTATTAAAGGTGGTATAAAATAGACCTTTAAATTAAAAATTTGAAGTTGTAACGGCGCCAGCGTCGGCTGACAAAATATATTTAAAAAAAATCCTAGTATAATGTTCCACCATAATTGCCTCTAGTACCTTTATCTTTCTTCTGTAATTTTATTTTGGATATCGGATCACCCTGCGTTTGATCGGGCAACTGAAAAAAAAATATAAATAACAAATTTTGGTCGAGTAACTAAAACAAAACGAAAAGTTTAATTTACCAAAAAATAAAAATAATTTTTTCAAAAATGGATGATCACCATTGGTTTTAATAAACGTGCCTAAAAGAATCCCTGTGAGGTGATATTAATAAACAAACACGCGTGGGGATCGCGTACAGCACCGGGGATTGTGAGTGGTGAAGACTTTATTTGTATTTAATGTGGTGCCATTTTCCTAAAACAAATAACCTTATGGACCACTAAGTTTTGTGTTGTGAGCATTAACTATCCAAACTTTGAAATTATGTGCTAAGTTTATTAATACCGATAAAATAAGTGTACTTTTGTGCGTTGGCCTTCGACTAAAGGGCTCTAGTATACATTAGTATACATACGTTCCTGGTTTAAGAAAGTTTAACGGAACGAACGATTTTCAAGTTTAAGGTGAAAAAAAACTGTGAACTTACCGACCAAATGGCATAGTGGTTAAAGCTTTGGCGTTTGGATCGGGAGGTACCGGGTTCGAATCCCGATAGGGACAGAATGCAACTGGAATTTTCGTCAACAAATTTCGATTTGGGGGTGCAGATGGTAATAAAATTGGACCTATATCCGTACGTCCTCGAATTGGCCAACACAGGCGTAAAGGTAAGGACGTAAATAAGCAAACCGCGAAAGAGTTGGGAGAGCCTTGGTCCCAGAACAGATAGCACGGTAAAAAAAAAACTGTGAATTGCTTACCTTAGCTAACACTAAATGTAAGCTAACGTACATTTAGCCTAAGTTTGTTAACCATTACAATTAGATTTTACTAACCGTAATTAAGAAAAATGAGTCCGGACTTCTAAATTTATATATTTTTTTTTGTAAATTAGTTAAGATATGATTTTCTTAATTTAACTATTAACGAGTAATTTTTTTGTACATCTTAAGCTTAGGTCATTGCTTTTCGAATTAAAGTTTCTGCCAATTTATTTATATTATCGAAAAACAAAACATGTTATTGTTTATTGGTAACAACAATTTAACTCTGGGATGTTTTTTCTTTATTTTTTTATGTGCTAATTCGCAGTTGATTTGGTTGTCTCGCATTTCTCGATGTTTTTTTTCATCATAGCTACATCATAGCTACATCAAAAGTTACAATTTTGCCGGTGCAGGTTTAGAGCACTGATACAATTTTCTACTTGGTTTAAAATCCTAGTTCTACAAACTTTGTCCATTTGTTGATAACCATTGCCACCTATTAATTATCATTAAATTAAGAAAAATACTTTTAAACGTAATCACTGGCATCTTCAATGAAATAGAATAGTAGAATAGATTACTATTGTGAACAGGCTAAGTTATAAAAAGCAACAATAGTTACGAATACCAATGGTTGTAAATAATTAATTAATTTGACAAAAGGTAAAAAAATATTGAGATTTTTTTGCTATACATATGCTTCTATGAATTTTTACACCTGCACATAATCTGTTTAGTAGTTACATTTTATCTACCTTTTATCTTGGTGGGTAACTAATTTTATGTATTTTTGCGTAAAAGGGTTAATAAATATCATTCTAGATTTTTCTATAATTCCATATTTTCCATTTATATGTTGGAACCCAATTAATAAAATTCATTGAACTGACACTTCTAAAGTTTCATCTTGAACTGTTAAAACCCTTTCAAAATACAAACAAAAGTCCAATAATTAAGTTCTTAGTATTTTATAACTAAATAGGTAACTAATGTTGGTTTTATGATAAGAGATAACTAGAAATTTAATTGGATATATCTTATGAATTCGCCATTTGCTTGATGTTAATCAGCTATAGCAAACATTTGAAGATATCTCGTTTAAACAGATTTATTTTTCGGGATTATTTGCATATCAATTTGGTCTTAAAATGAATATTACTTTATTCCCCTATTTTATAAATGTCAAGGTGTAAGTGACGGCGGCAAGACCCTAGATTAATAGCTCATTGTAGTGCTCATTAGGTAACTCAAAATGAATCGGCGAGTTATTGGCGCCATAAAACCAATATCAAATCAGAGTCTGATCAGAGTCTCGGTTAGGAGGGAGTGCCTGTCTTTTAGCAAGCGGCCTGCTACATAAACATGTTAACAGTACGATTAGACACCTTAAGATCTATCACCAGTACGTGATGCACACACGCGAAAAGTGGGTTGAGCGGAGGGAAAATACCTACCCTCACAAAAAACCATTTATGAACCCTTTACGCGGTAAAATCTATTAATGGTATGTGGCAGCTAGAGAGAGAGAGAGAGAGACAGAGAAAGAGAGAATGGTATGAATTAACTCTCACTAAGTAAATCTAGACCAACACAGTATTATGAGTATTTAATAAATTATATAATGTCTAGGAACTAGTTTCGAAACCGGTAATTAAGGAAACAAAATTTTACTTTACTGAGAGTAGTGAATAAAATTTGACATATTTAAGAGCCTTCATGTCTAGACCTTTCATTGATACTACCACTGAATTTCTAAAACAACGTTATAGTAGTGTACGAGTTGAACTCAACTTATATACATTTGAAATTTTAAGTGACATGAATTTAGTATAAAATACGACATGACTTTTTAAATAATTACCATCTAAGATCGTGTGCCAAAGCAACTACAAAATAAATGTTTTGCCGAAACAGCTCATCGTCAAAAACATCGGTTAAAATTGATGAAAATTGACGAGCGAGAAAGACAATATTGTTCGGGTGCGGGAAACTCTGTTTATGGACTGGTGAAGTTTTAATTAATTATCAAAAGTGTAGCTTCATAAATAATCATTTTTAAAAAGTGTATTTACACAATTTAACCAAAAGTGTAGTTATACACAGAAGAAAAATTTAACAGAGCTGAAGTTTTTTATTTAATTAAAAAAATCATTTTAGAAGTACTTTAAATTTAAAAATCAAGACAAAAAAAAATATTTAAACCATTTAAAGGTATTTAAATATATTTTTATAGATTCATGGGCATCATAGTATTCATAGGATTCATAGGATTCAAGGGGTTCGTGGAACTCATGAGATTCGTGTGATTCATAGGATTCATGGGAGTCATGGGATTCGTGGGATTCATGGCATTCATTAGATTCATGGGATTCGTAGGATTCATGGGATTCATAGTATTCATGGGTTTCTTAGGATTCTTAGAGTTCGTGGGATTCATAGTATTCATGAGATTCATGGGATTCATGGGATTCATTAGATTCATGGGATTCGTAGGATTCATGGGATTCATAGTATTCATGGGTTTCTTAGGATTCTTAGAGTTCGTGGGATTCATAGGATTCATAAGATTCGTGGAATTCATGGGATTCGTGGGATTCGTGGGGTTCATGGGATTCATGGGATTTATGGGATTCGTAGGATTCATGGGATTCGTTTGATTCGTACTATTCATAGGATTCATAGGATTCATACTCAGGTCTCAGGGTTTAGGACTGAGGTCTGAGATCTCAAGTCTCAGGTTTCAAGTCTCAGTTCTCTGGTTTCAGTTTTCAGATCTCAGGTCTCTGGCTTCAGGTCTCAGGTTTTAAGTCTCAGGTTTCAGGTCTCAGGTCTCAGGTTTTAGATCTCAGATTTCAAACCTCAGGTCTCAGATTTCCGGTCTCAGGTTTCAGGTCTCAGATTTCAGGTCTCAGGTCTCCAGTCTCAAATCTCTGATCGTGATTTTTCCGGTGAAAAAAATGCAAGGGAGTACCCCTTTGCTAATTTGTAAAAATAAATCGAGATTTTTTTTTGTAACAAAATTAGTCTGCATATTGTTTCGTATAATCAGAATTTTTCCGACAATTTTTTACACATACATAGAAATTTGAGTCAAATGAGTCCTTGTGTGGTCCTTGTGTGGTTCATCCAATGTAATTTAATTTCATGTATGTATTGTAAATATATAATGAATGTATATACATTGACAGGTGTTATTTTGATTTATTATTAACTGCTTTTAATGTTTATTTAATTGGTTTATGATTTATTTAATTAAATTAATTTTCTCTAATTATTAATAATGCACGGTGAAAATTTGTGCTTAATTTTCAATTTCAAATAATATAAATAAAACATATTTTTTGTAGATTGGTTTAAAGGGGTGAGACTTCATACGTGTTACGGCATGGCAAAGGGAAAACGTTTTTATTTAATTTCCGTTTTCTTTTTCGTTTGTAACGGCAAGTAAATCTTTGATGCGATATGCCTCGGCCTTTCAATGTTGACTATTTTTAGGTTGCTTACGGCTGGCACTATTTTCTATAAAAAATTTATTTGGCTCAACTATATTGCTCGAAACAGGGTCGCAATTGCATGGAAGCGTCAGACACGAACATCGATTGATTTGAGTTCTAAATCCTATTCAACGATTTGCTCATGCACCAATTATGTAAGAAACCTTCCGCGTGTTTTCATCTTCCGTTCGTGCGATCACCTCACGTAAATCTTAATCTTTTTTGATTGAGTGAGACGTGCGGGATTGTCACAGTAATCTGTTTTTAGACAGTATACTGCGGGAGATGCATACATTAATATTTGGGTACGAATTGGGCTGAATTTGAATTCTAACAAATTTTAGTTTTAGGGAAGCTAAATTTGACTGGGTCATCTCTTAGTGGGTTAAAGCCAAGTTTGGTTCGGCTATGGTGAATGGAGGAACTGGATAATTACTTGGCCGATTATTTTCAAATTTATTTTGTAGAAAAATCCAGAACTTCATCCGGGATTTATGTTGGAATCTCGATTCAGCTGAACATACAAGATTCGAGGATAATTAGTTAAGAAATTGCCTAGCACGGCCGAACTCCAGAATTTCTCTAAACTACATTTTTGAATCGCCACCCAATTCTGAATACCTGATTTGACAATTTTTTTTCTGATATGGCCAAGTTCCATTCAAAATGATTGAAGTTCTACACTTCATCAACAAGAGACGTTAAAATCCCAAAATAAGCTGACCTTTTTATTGGAATCCTACCTCAGCTTTGTAAACTAAATTGGAAGGTCATCGGTAGGGAAACGGCCTGGTTCCATTCATTATAGCCGAATCCCACTTTGACACCGAATTTAACCATCATTTGTTGAGAGATGGCCTACCAATTATACTTGGTAATAAAATGAATATTCTTTGGTGACCAAAATTAATAAAACATTTGAAATTTTGGCGAAATAAGCTAAATTTACTTGAAATAACCAATCCGGTGGCTAATCTTTCATTGAATAACACTCATAGTTTTCCGAGAACTATTGCCTTTGGGATGCCTCACATATTTTTTGCAATTTTTTGAAAGATATTTCGTCGTTGCCAATTCAAGGGTTAAATAATAATAAATTTTAATATAATTTAAATAACTATGGTTTCAGGAAATTCTATTGTAAGTTGTGAAATTGCAGGAGGATTAAATTAATAAATGTTTATATTATTTAGGAAGTCGGAAAATATTAATTTAGAATTAAATTTCATGATGTATTTCCAGATGTACGTGAAATAAATTATTTTTTTTCTCAGGTTGCTGATTTAGAGAAGCAATTGTTGAAGACCAATACCATCGTTATCCGTTAAACCTAATACGCCTTTTTCCTTCCTCTATTATATTAGAATTGTGTTTTGCCGTACGATCGCTAGGTGTCTGAAACTGGGTCGTTCTGCCCCCAAAACAAACCTTTCCTATCCTTCCTATTGTTATGTGTAAACAGGCTGTAGGAATAGGCCCGGCGTTATTCGGGACACTTTTCCAGCACTTGGTCCTACAGTCCAATCAATCAATCAATATCGGTCCAAATCAGTTTTCCAAAATTTAAGTGGAAATGACGATGTTTAACACAAACTGGTTTTCAACAAAAGTTCGGCTGCTGTACAGCTCAGACGGATTATCTGATTGGGATAAAACTAAAAACTTGTGTTTGGCCGGAATTGGCCTATCAAAAGTGGTAGAATCCATAGAAGGGTTTTCGTTGAATGGAAATATTTTTAAAAATATATCATTTACGAGAAAAACGACTAACAACTGAAAGATTCTAAAGTTAATGTGCAACAGCATTATTTTGACAAAAGAAACTATGTTCCAATAAAAATTCGGCCTTTGTACAGCCAAGACGGAAGGACTGATTTTTTTTATTCAAAACCGGTAAACCGGAAGTGCCAGTTTTCATATGTTATTTTTCGCTTTATGCAAATGTTTTGAAAAGTATATCATTTACGAGAAAATTGACTAAAAAAACTAAACGATTCGAAATCAAATTTTCAATAGTACCGTCCTAGATCAAATTCCAAAAATTTATGTGGACATGACGATTTTTGAGAATAAAACAATAATTTTTAACAAAAATTTGGCCTCTGTAGAGCACGGATAGACTGATTGATCGAAATGAAACTTTATGCGTAAGCTTTTCGCACAAATTAAGAAACCTCAGTGAATTTTCGCCGAAATTTCCGAAAAATTCGTTTTCCCACCGGAAGTACGTAACAGCTTCAATAGGAGCTTTTCCGTTTTTTGTATGTATTGTGAAAAGTACATCATTTACGAGAAAAACGGTTATGAACTAACAAATTCTAAATTAATTTTGCAACAATACCAGGTCCAGATCAGTTTTACCAAATTTAAGTGGAAATGATGATTTTTGTAAAAAAAAAACTGTTTTTTAGAAACAGTTTGGTCCTTGTACACCCCATACGGATTAATTGATTGGGATGAAACTTCATACTTAAGCTTATTCTATAAATTAGAAGATTAGGATTAATGAATATTTTCTATTGGGTTTTAGGACCTTACATAAATTTTAAGTGTATATTGTGGCAAATAATTTAAGATTATTCCGGACATTTCGGGAGTATTTCAGCAGTAGTGTAAATTCACATTGTACGAGTTTAACCAATTTTATTGTTGCCTTCACAATTAAGTAACCCGAGATTGGCAGGTCAAATCGTTACAATATTTTATATATAATAATATGAGCGAATTATTAAACACTCTTCATATATTTATTTATATTTTAAAATGTATTATGTCATTAAGCATAAAGTTGTATTTATTTGTATGAAATAATGATCACATTATACACACGCAAACTCGTATTCCGGCAATGCCGTACTGGTACTTTGACCGGGGTTCCGTTTGATAAACAAATTTTAGTTGTCTTATATTTTGCCAATGTTCACGTGTATAGGAAAATATATTTCCAAAAAATATGTATGCAACAGCTCACTTTAATGCTGCGTTATGACATTGAAAATAAATATCACCACACTTGCTCCCGAACTCCAAACCATCTAGATTTTGTGAAATGCTTTGTACCCCTCCTACTAATGCTATACTTGAGTTGAAATATTGTTTACTTTGTATTGAGCAAAAGCAATAGTAACTAACTTCAGTACGATACTATGATCTTTGTTCCGAACTAGCTCCCAATCTCATGTACATACCATTAACATGCTATAATAATACTATTTAATTTACTGGGCTCCTTTACTGGGACCCTATCGCAGTGTTTCGTATTACTGAATGTATAATAATAATAATGAACTGAATAAATAATAACCTTAACCGTTGCGAAAAATATTCATTATTGTTTAACATTCAAATGGAACTGAAAAACTAAAAATCATTTTTTCGAATTGCTTGGTACTCGTCTTCGAGATCCAGATAATGCTAAGCCTTGTGATGCAAAACATTAAATTATAACTTCACAATATGTACTCCCCGAGCTCAATGTTCCTCCTTTTGTTTTTTACTTGTTTCTATAACATTTTGCATCTCCTTTTACACAGCTCGTAAATACATATGTATGTGTATAAACCATTTCAACATTACTCATACTCCAGGATTTCACCAGCTTGAACCCAACCAAAAAAAAAAGTCTTTTGTTCATTGCAAGTAGTGTGAAAATAGGTCAATTCTCGTGGGATTGACTACAAAGCACATACCAAAAAAGTTCATGACAATTTTTTTTTCTCCGTTGTAAATATTTTTTTATTCCAATTTTTTGTTTTTGTTTTGCGCTTGGAAAAACTTTGAGTTGAATTCAATGGCGTCGGTGCTTTTCTACTGTAAAACATAATATTTTTTTTTGGTGTTTTGTTTTTCCTTTAGAATTAGCAAAAAAACATTAAATTATTCATATTTTTGTTATGTTTTTCTTGTTGTTATATACCTACCTACCTGACTGTGATATTATTTGAATGATTTATTACTAATTTATTTGAAATTGGATCATTTTGATCTCTAGAGTTTCACTGAAAGAAGATAAAGTTTTTACCAGTTTTTCTTATTTTGTGTCTCTTAAATAAGTTATTATAATATGAGGTTATCTTTATTCGCTATGTACACATATAGCCTTTTACATAGTATAAAGATAACAAAATTTAAATTATTTTCTGTATAACGATTACGTATTTCCAGTGGATATTATTAATTTTTAAAGCAAAATAATATTTATTTATATATTACGTAATATGTTTATATATAATGCATGGAAAGTATTTGGGGCGTCGTTTTTCAGTTAGCTTCTTTTATATTGTTAAGTTTTAAATAAATAAAATGTAATTTAAAAATTGAACGAAATTGAATTTTCTTACACTGAATTTATAGAAGGGAAATTAAAGAAAGTTCCTGCTTTATTTTACTTTAAAGCTTTTTATAATTGAGTTTATGTTTTGCTGGTTTCGTAATACCAAAACAAAACATCCACATAAAAAAAGATCGTGATGAATTTAAAACGACTTTTGTACAATTCTTTAAGTTAATAATTTAAATTTAGTCAACCGCGTAGCAGGCGGTTTAGTATTTTATCGTTTGGTTTGTTCTTAGAAGATTACCTATTGTGATAAATAATATTAAGGGTACGCAGGTGTGAGTATCTTTCAGTTTTTTAACCGAAGTTTTTATTGGCAATTTGAACAATCAAATGGAGTCGGTAGCAATTTTGTATTAGTAATTGTCGCTGAAAAAATTTAAAAAATTTAATTCCCAATAATATGTTGACTGTTGGTGAATTAAATTACTTTGTAATTGTTACATAGTGTATATCAGATTTAGCCGCTGTTTTGCTCTCGAACTCCCCGTTGAAAATAAATTTAACAGCATTGCTTTCAAAGTACATCATTAACAAGTATACTATAATTATTTAATTCTTAGTGAAATAATATATTGTAATTCGGGTAGTTTCTTTTATGTAGTAAACATAGAAATCATGTCATCATGAACATTTTGACCTCGAGATTTCAAAAATTGGGAGATCTCAATGAGTTTTGGCTAAAATCGGTCCATCGGAAGTGGCAGATTCCATAGAAGCTTTTTCGGTTATATGCGAATGATTCTAAATTAAGTTTGCAACAATACCCGCCCATATCATTTTTCCAAAATTTAAGCGGAAATGGCGGTTTTGACAAAAAATCTGTTTTCAACAAAACCAGCTCTTTACAACTCTTTACAGAGACGATTTGATTGACTGGAATTAAATTTCCATACTTGTGGTTTTCCTACAAATTAGGGGATCTTAGTGGCTTTTGGCCGAAATCGGTCTACTGGAAAAGACAGCTTTGTGGTTTGGTTTTCGGTTTGCCCAATTGTTCCTCACTGCTTTCTTCTGATTGTGGTTGTACTGAAGGTTTCGGTTTTCCCAATTGTTCCTCACTAATTTCATCTGATTCTTGTTTTCCTGAAGGGTTCGGTTTCATTGGTGGTTTGGGTTTTGGTTTGCTCAATTGTTCCTCGCTGCGTTCATCAGATTCTTATTGTACTGGAGGTTTCGGTTTCATTGGTGGTTTAGTATTTGGTTTTCCCAATTAGTCCTCACTACTTTAATCTGATTCTGATTGTACTGGAGGTATCGGTTTCATCGGTGGCTTGGGTTTGAGTTTGCATAAATGTTCCTCGCTGCAGATTGGAGCTTATCGTTTTTTGCAATTATTTAGAAAAGTATATTATTTACGTGAAAAAGATTGGAAACTAAAGGATTTTAAATAAAATTTGCAACCATACCCTTCTAGATCAGTTTTCCAAAATTTAAGCCGAAATGTCAATTTTTGATATAAACCTGTGTTTCACCAAAATTTCAACCCATTTACAGCCAAGATTTACTGATTAATCGAGATTAAATTTTATACCAAAGCTTTTCCACAAATTAGACGATTCCAGTGTCATCAACCACAGGATATTTATCCTATTTCCACCGGAAGTGACAGCCTCAATAGGAGCCTTCACGCTTTTTGCATATATTTTGAAAAGTGTAAATTTGTTTTTAATTTAAAGAATTCAATGTTTCTTTAGTACGAAACAAACTTCCAACGTCTTGGTAACCTCATCTCGATTTTGAAAAGAATATCATTTGCGAGAAATACGGTACAGAACAATTTTCAAAAATTTAAGCGGTACGGACCATTTTTGACAAACTGCTTTTCAACAAAAATTCGGCCTCTGTACGTACGGCCAAGACGGATTGATTGATCGGAATGAAACTTCATACTTAAGCCTTTTCCATATATTGGAAGATCCATAAGAGCTTTTAGTTTTGATTGAAATTTTGATTAAATAATATCCTAAATACCGCCTCAATCAAATAGTGATCGTTACGCAACTTGGATCGATGCGATTGATGAAGTTATTAATACAACAAACTCGTCAGATTTAGTTCTTGTGCTTGGTGATTTTAACCTTCCAAATATAATGCTAATAATCGTGATAGATTACTGAATCTTGTCTTTAGCAACGACATTGACATTTAGTTTAATGGCGAGTTCGGAACACCTTCAACCAATCAAATACAATTTTAAACAAATACAACGTGCGGGGCTACAAAGTTACCTAGAAACCATCAACTGGCAAACAACTTTCAATTCCAATGATATAACCGAACATTTTGATAAATTTAATGACATTATGCAGCAAGGCTTCGAACTTTATTTACCTATGTGCTGTAAACCACAAAATGCTCACCCTCAGTGGTTCGATGATAGACTAGTTAACTTAAAAAATCGGAAGTCGAAAGCGTATGCCAAAATGTTGGAAAGCGGATTAGAGGCCGACAAAACAATGTTTCTACAACATAGTAACGAGTTTGAAATTTATTTCAAATCAAAAAACCGGCCGTATCTTGATCAAATTCAAGGAAAAATCAAAGTAAATCCAAAACAATTTTGGAAATACTTTAGGAGTAAACGCGAAAATGACGGATACCCCTCCTCAAACTCCAAAGATATAGCTGACATGTTCGCGAAGTTTTTCCAATCAGTCTATAAACCAAGCGTTACTAGTGGATTGTACGAACAACCCAGCAATACTAACGTATCAATAACTCCTCCTGTTATACTATATATATGAGGATAACATTTTATCGGCTCTAAAGGGATTTGGAGACGGCTGTGGTCTTGACAATATACCCTCTTTTATTCTGAAGGAGTACGCTGCAATTTTAGCAATTCCATTATGTTACCTATTCAACCACTCCTTAAGCACTGGGGTGTTTCCCGAAAAATGTAAAATTTCAAAAATTACGCCAACTTTTAAATCGGGCAAACTAGACGACGTTACATGCTACAGAGGAATATCAACTACATCATCAATTACAAAATTGTTTGAATTAGTTTTATGCAACAACTTTAAATCCACAATTGCACATCATATATCAATAAATCAGCATGGGTTTATGCCTGGCCGATCCACATCAACTAATCTGGTTGAATTCATCAGTAAAATAATTAATGAGATAGAAAACCATCATCAAGTTGATGTTGCATTTGGTTCCATCTGCCATCAAAAAGCACTCCGGAGTTTATTTGCATTTGGGTTTTCTCTCGATTACATAAATTGGTTCAAGTTTTATCTATCAGACCGGTGACAATTTGTAATAATGGGAAATGAGAAATCAAACGTTATTAAAGTTACGTCTGGTGTTCCCCAAGGATATCACATCAGGCCGTGGATATTTATTGTTTTCATAGATCAAATAACCGAGATAATTAAAAACTCAAACGTGCTCATATTTGCTGATGATGTGAAAATTTTTCGACCTGTTAATCGAATGCTAGATACGAAGAAACTTCAAGAAGACACCGATAGAATAAGTGAGTGGTGTGATCGAAATTCGCTTTACTTAAATATTAAGAAATGCAATATAATATCTTTCCATCGTAAGAGCTAATTACTTTCTACAAAGTCAGCAACGAAGTATTGCAAAGAGTTAATGAGATCATAGATCTAGGTGTTACTTTTGTCAAAAATGCCTGTTTCAATAGGCATATTGAAAATTGTATTGCGAGAGCTAATGCCATGTTTGGATTTGTTAAAAGATGGACAGATGAATTTAAAGATATTCAAACCTTATGTTCACTCTATTTCGCTTACGTTCGATCTCAACTGGAATACGCTGTACCGGTCTGGAATCCATACTCTGCTGTACACATTAAAATAATTGAAAGCATTCAAAAGAACTTTCTGATTTTCTTGTTAAAGAAAAGTGGCTGGGATTACGACCACAATTTACCATTCCATGTAAATGTGGCTCGGTTACCTCCGTACTCAACGAGATGCATGGATTACAAAATATGCACGCTTGAAAGTAGACGACTTCTTTTAGGCGTGGCTTTCATTGGTAAAGTTTTGCTTGGTCACATTGATTCTGCATACATTTTGGAAAACATATTAATTCATGTGCCTTGCAGAACATTTCGAAACCATGAGTTTTTAGCACTAAAACACCATTCTACAAACTATGGAGAAAATAACCCCATTAATAGGTCGTCGAAATCTTTCAATATCGTCGATGACCTATTTGACTTTAATTTATCAAAGGACAAGTTCAAAAATATCCTTAATAATTATTTTTTAAATTTTTAATTCTTAAATCAAAATTTGATTTATATTTTTGTGTTTTAAAGTTTTTTATTTGATTTTTTAATATTTTTGTTTTAAATTAAATTCTGAAATCATACATGTAAAATAGATTTCTTTAAATAAATAAATAAATCAAATTTCAACCAAAATTGATTCAGATCCTATTTTAAATTTTAGCGGAAATGACGAACTGTGATAGACAAAATTATTTCATCATTTCGGCATCTCTACATACCAAACGACAAGACCCTTGCTATGCAGAGAGCCAGATTAGAACGATTGCCCAATCTGTTCGTGCAAAATATGAAGAATCCGTTTTCAAATATTTTTTGACTGCAGACATTAACTTTACAAGTAGATGAGCTGCACATAATTCTAGACGAAGAAAAATAATATTTTAGATTGGAGCTTCCTTATACATGAACATATTATCACTTGGTGGAATGTTGTTTCTTTACAATGTACTCCGATTCAAATCCTCGTGGCAATTGATCTTTCCAGTCTAGTTTTAGAAGACACAATCTCTGAAATAATATGTTTAAAACGATAATGGATGTTGATAAGAAGTCGAGAGAATTCTGATATGATTTTTCGTTTATTAGCTATAAGAATGTATAATTTATTTGATGCGATTGTAAACCAAGTGTTTCGATTGTAGATGTTTTGTCTCTGCATCTGTCGCTGTTAATATTTGATTTCCATTTCCCCAAATAGATTCCACCATTCGTTAGTATCTTCATTACCTTTTCTTTTAATAAGCTTAAAATGCTGCGTACGTAAATTTCGCTGAATATAAATTTATTGATACTTTCATCCTCTGAGCCAATTGCTAGTTATTGCATTGTTCGTACAGCAAGCTAACGATGACTCAACAGCTGGTTTTTCATGCCATAACACCGACTCGTATTTTCACTGTTCTTTCGATACGAAGACCTGTCGATACATTTTCGCAATATCGGTTACTAACGCGTATTTATTACTTCGAACTCTAAACAAGATTTCCAATATTGTTAGTTCGATGGTTGGACCTATCATCAGTTTATTATTTAATAAACCATCACTGCTAGTTTTAGTTGACCCTTCAAACACCACTCGAACTTTGATCGTGAGGCAAGTAATAAGTTTCACCGTTACGATATTTTGATGGTTCCTCCAACATAAGCCCCAAATTGGTATACGCTCTCATTTTTTATCCATTTAACTCGTAGTTCAGGATTGCGTATAAGTTTTTGCGCGAGTGGTCGAAATCGAATTCTTCCTTAAACGGTAGCTTTATTCGTCTTAACAAAAAATCTATGGCATTGTCTTTCCCCCAGAGTAAGTTTATTAATGTTCGGCACCTCCTTAACACCTCCTTAATATGTCCCAAAATTTCTAAAGTAAATTATATGAGTTGTACCGTTTTTTATTATATTTTAAGATTACAAAAAACTTTTCAGCTTCAATCATTGATTTAATAGAAGCTAATGTATCAAAATGAGGATCAACTAAGTAAGCTCCAATCTTTCTGAAAGTGGTTATTTTGTATGCAAATTTTCGTTGTTCGAAGTTGAATTGGTAAATTTCTAATAATAAGAACTTCTGTAATGATTTCTATGTTGACACCGCAAATTGATCTAAACACTATAGTTGATTTGCCTCTTGATATCAGATTTCTAGATGTTAAACCCATAGTTTTTATGTTTATCTTTTCTCAGATATGAAAGTTGAAAATTTATCACAATTCTCAGCTTTCTCTCCAAGCATGCTCAAACCAAGTACAACTTCGTCAGACATATCGGTTAAATGTCGAAGAACTTTGACAGCGCTTTCTGAGGTAAAAGATTTTAAATTAAATTTGCCACAATACTGGTCCAGGTCATTTTTTCAAAATTTAAGGGGAAATGTCATTTTTTGACCAACTAAATGATCCCGTTGAGCCCAGGCGGATACATTGATTGGGATGAAACTTCATACTTAAGCTTTTTCTACAAATTGGGAGATCCCAGTTAATTTTTCTTTTTTTTGAAAATATTTTGAGAAGTATTTGACGTTTACAAAAAACAATTAAAATTAAAAAAAAATATAATCAAATTTCAAACAAAATTAGATCAGATCATTTGTTAAATTTTGCCGGCAATAACGAGTTTTGATAAAAAAAAACTATATTCCATTAAAAAATCGGAATTTTTATAGTTCAGGCGGATTGAAACTTCATATTTCAATTATTTTCATTTATTGGGAGATCCTTGCGAAATTTAATAGAAATCTGTGTACCGGACGACGGGAAATGGCAGCTTCAAAGGGCGCTTATTTGAAATTTAAGCAGGAATAACCCATTACATGAAAACATGAATAATATTACGGAATAATTAAAATCTAATACTCCAACGACTTTATTATAACTTAAAAGATTTCTGCAATATCCTGTTTAATTGAGTTTGACACCACTCAAACTAGTTTATTCTGTTTCGTTATTGTAAGCAGGACTGTCATTTAAAAAATAAATACATGTAATCAAATTACGGAAGCAGTTGTACTTGGAAGTTCCTTCATTTCGACAAATTATATTCAATAGCACGAGGGCAGCACATGCACGGTATTCGCTAAATCAAAAATACTCTTTGATTCTATGTTTGCCTCGCTTGAATTTGGCATTATAGCGTGCTTTATTGATTATGAATTTTGGTGATTTATATTCTACAAATAAGTTCTGTATAAGAAACAGAAAAGAAGAACAAATATTGTAGCTATTCACAAGCACGGGCAGCACTATCATTAAAAAGAATTTATTAAATTCTTGAACAAATCAACATTCAAATATCTCTGAAGCACGTGGCTGTATAAAGCATCAGATTTTATTGTCATTCAGGGTGACTGTTACTTAAGCATAATAAATTCTGGAGGTGATGAAGGACACTAATCTGAACTAAAAATTATATGACGGCACATTTCCTATCTCTAACCGTTATAGAGGTAATCAAGGTTCTACAGTAAAATAAGTCACCTTGAATTTCACATATAAATTAAAACCCTTCACTTATAACCCGAATTATTGTACTTACTTAAGCGCCATCATGTATACCGACCGGCTTGATTTTGTGACCAATGCTACTAGAGGTTTCTATAAAGATTGCTACTTTGCTGTTCGTCATCTGTCGAGCAATATGTGTATCATAGTTTGCTATGGAACCAGAGGTATAGAAACAGACAAAATATATTGTATTTGGCACTTTTCGTCCTTGTTGTAGACGTAGAAGACAACGATATCTTCATTCGATTGTGTCTAATGATACAACCATTTCAGATTGACACTTACTGGCTCTTCAGCTTTATCGGATGACCCATCTTTGTATTAATCGACAACACACTAATTCTTTCTGCCGATTTATCGTCAAAATTTCTGACTAAAAACAAATTGTTGGTGTCAATCTTTATACATGTGATTTAAAAAAGTGATTTAGCAATGGTCAATTATAAATGTTTCAGCGATCGACAAATCTGAGTTTAATTAGCAAATTTTAATTGAATATCATGTGTGGTTTAATTTATGCTTTCTATTAATGACTTGCTTGAACTAACCATCCATTTTGTTTTGCTGTGTGTCTAAATCAATTATGGAAGAGTCTGCGATTGTTCACTACGCGGTCGATTTACGAGCTAACTTTTCTGCGTATTTCGCTATTTTCGATATATTAGTGTCGAAAATAGTGTAGAGAATTGATTTTTGCGTCGACAATGTCGTTAATTGGTAGAGTATGTAGATGATTTGTAGACAATGTAGAAAATTCCTTTATTTGTTCTGTTCCATTGTGTTTTCAAATTGGGGATTTCAGAAGTTAAATTTCATTTTTACAAAACAATTGGGAGAATTTAGTATGTTAAAATATTTCAAAATATTACAAATATTTTCAAATTTTTTATTCGCCACGTAATCCGTTTCAGTCATTAACCAAATCTAATACCTTTTTATCATACCAGAGAAATTACAATTTTAGTAATTTTTGCGGAAACATAATAAAAACTAAACTGTTAAAAGGTTTATTTTTTGAAATTGTCAAAGTCACCTGTCAATTGAAATCAAAACTTTCGTGAACAATTTTCAATGATTCAAAAAAATTTTAGTAGATAATAAGGTATTAACCCTATAAATTAAGATAGAATTTAATTTAGACCCACCCTTTCGGCTTAGATCTGCTTAAATTTTTGTAATTTCCTAATCAGTTTAATACTCCAAATGTATCCAAACATTTCTAGTGTCCACTGTTCCACTGATGATTTTTAAAATCTTACGTTATAAAACTTTTCCGTTGAATTTCCGGAATTGTATTATTCTCCAAATTAAGATTTATAAGCATTGCAGAAGTGAACAACCTAAACATTGTAAAGTGCCGCCTACTGGTTCGGTTGTGCTTTTGGGTTTGGGAAACTGGGACAAACCTAAATGATCGTATTCCTGTTCTTCTAACTAAATTATTAAGGTTTACAATCATATTACCAATAGTTAGTAAGTAAAGTAAACATTACATAAGTTTTCGTGTACTCCGTTGAGTCAGTTCAAAATTTACTTCTCAAGTATCTCTCAGCAAATTAGCATTCGCCCTTAGAGTCAGCATATCGCGAAATTTGTATAGTTTACTAACACTCGTAGTTTTGATCCCAAGAGTTTAACACGATCCTTTAATATTTCCTAAATTGTTATGGTATCGATACTACTCAGGCATCGGTGTACTCCGTTGGTGTAATCCTTCGTCAAGGAATCAGAAACGCATGAACATCGTCAAATAATTGATCTGTATCCAGCGTTGGTACTATTGAAAGTACTAATTTAAGTTTTGATTCAGTTACTTCCTTAACGAAACTAAATAAAATGTTGGTTTGTAATGTCTTTTCATGAGTTTTATCGATAATCATAACGCTAACTATACGAGTCTTAATATGGCTATGAGAAGATTTCTCTGTGAAATATGTCATTTGTCAAGAACATCTTCGAAACGAAAACTGTATCCACTTAACTCAGGCGGCAGACAAATATTGCGAAAACACGACAAAATTGTGTACAACTGATTTGATTTTGTCCAATAAAAATTCTGATTCGCGCTTTAACCACACAAGTCACAAATACCCCGATATTATTATGTGACTCTATCACCCTAAAATATAGTATTGTGGTATACAAGTAAGAATTTGGTATACAAGGAATTCTGGCCAAGTGAGATGTACATTTGGCTGAGAGATTCACGATTTTCTTTCACCAGAGAGATCTTGCCTGAAAAATCCGGCAAGTCTTCGGTCAAGCTTTTGCGTTTGTTAGGATTGTGGACCGATGAACTTGTATAACCATTTAATGTTTGTTTGTCTGAAAAAAATTTGTGATTTTACATTTTAGTTAGTGGTGATATTGTTGTTCATTTTAGTACATTAATAGTTTGACAGCTCTATGTTTTGTTTAAAAACTTAACTGTGTAAAAAATTCTGCTTTCTACCACTGATGACTGTCATTCTTAGATGTTTTCGAAGTTGTCCTAAACCATCTAAAGCATATAAAAAAATTTCATTTTACGATCATTCCGATGTCCAAGCATAATTATAATACAAATATGTTTGTCACTACCATATGAAAACTTGAGTTCAATTTTTTCAAACGAGCAGTAAGAATGTAGCTTTGACACATTGAAGCACGAGTTCCATTAAAAAGGAAGTCCTAGAATTTGGTGATTGTTAATACAATCAAAAAATTTCTACATTGTCGACATATTTCATACATTCTCTACATTGCTGACGTCAATTTTTAAGTTTCTATCAAACAAATTGTCAATTTAATATTTTTTCCGTAAAATATCTTATTATTTCAAAGCTTCAATTTGATGGTACTGTACCGGATTCAGTTGCCCGGATGCAGGTATGTCATAGTAAACTTTAATTTCGTGGAAAAAAACCTTTCTGCAAAAATTCTAAACGTAATAAAATAACTTGGTTGTGATGATGCATATAAGATTATTTGGTACACTAAACTCTAATATACGATTGTGGGTTGAAATCAAAATTCACTCCAACAATTAAATCAGATTTGCAAATGTTCTATAGATCACAGCGAGTTGATTAAAAGATTTCGATATTCGCACAGATTGTTTTTAGCTCGTAATTATTTATTTTGTTGCAGAGGTTGTACATACATAAATTGGAATTGTTTATGGTTACGGCACAGTAAGAATACACAGATCATTTATTAAGAATATTTTTACTGTTGAACGTAAAACTCGGAAATCCAGTCAAACAACCGGGAATGAGTTAAAACGAAATATCTAAAGTGTGCTAAACGAAATTCTGAATGTTGAAAAAACATTTTTGATATTTTCTATGGGTTTTTGGATACACATCTGGAAAATTTTTAATCTTCGATATTCTGATTTGATTGTATCTGCTTTTTATCTGTTTTTAATTATTTGAACTTCTATCGTGCTGTAAGTTCAAATACTCATTTTTGGAGTAGCGTCATGTTTTTGAAATAATAAATTGTTTCTTATTTGGGCGCCATTTTGGGCGGTGCCTCAAAGTATTGACTCATTAGCTCGCTATTTAAGCCGGGCCTATGTACGAGTATATATGTTTAGTTGTTGTATGTGTAATTGTCAGAAACATAGTTTAAATAAATTAAATTAGAATACTTATCGATTTAGATCCTGTCCCACAATATAATATTAGACATCAATTTGTTACCTGGAAATGGAATTAAAAATAATTATTTATTATTTTAATTAAATAATTGAAATTTCACATTTATAATATAAACCGGCTATTAAAATAATTCAAACCATATCAGATCTTACACTTACATAGGTCATTATTTAATGTGTCGAATGTACAGGAAACGACAAAATCTGATTGAATAAAATGGAATGCAACAGTGTTTGGTGTCCAAGTTATACAATATTAAGAGCTGTTTATTTGTTTAACAATCTTTTGATGTAACGATCAGTGCAAAGAGTGTGCAAAATAATATTTCAGAAATTGTTCTTCATCAAAACGGAATAAGAATATATAGGCTGTCTCAGCAAGAGGGCCGGATTTAAATTTACCGCCCTTTTGTTAATACGAGTTGTACAGGGATTATTTTGACTGTTGTCACGTACAGACCACGCGATTTAAGAATATAGAGAAGTATTCAAAACAACAACGTTTAATTATTGTAAAAACACATTACAAAAATGATAAAAGTTTTGCGAAAACAGTTCGCCAATTATGTCAAGTTACGTCAAGTCGGTGCCAAATGAATCGACAGTGAGGCGTTTAATTACAAAATTTGAGACCAAATTTACGCTGATGGATCAGAAGATCATTGTACGTCGTCATCCTCGTCGGTCACTCGAAAATATTGCCACAGTAAGGGAATATGCGGCCGAGAATTTAGGAACATGGGAGAGCGGTATCGCAAAATGTTAACGGAGTTTTTGTGGCCCAAATTGGATGTAATTGATGTGGTGGACATGTTTTTCCAACAAGACCGTGCGACCTGCCACACATCACGTGAAACAATGGTGTTACTGCAGACTAAGTTTCCAGGCCGTGTCATTTGTCGATTTGGCGATCAACATTGGCCACCAAGATCGTGCGATCGAACACCATTGAACGTTTTTCTTTGGAGCTATGTGAAGAAAAAGGTGTATGCGAATAAGTCTGAATCAGTTAAACATCTTAAAGAGGAAATACGGCACGTTTTTGGTGAAATACAGCCATGTTTATGCGAGAAACTTTCATCATTTTTCTAATGTGTTTTTACAATAATTAAACGTTGTTGGTTTGAATACGTCTCCATATTCTTAAACCGCATGGTCTGTACGTGTCAAAAAAAAATCAGCGTACAACTCGTATTAACAAAATGGCGGCAAATTTAAATCCGGCGCTGTTGCTAAAACACCCTTCACAATTCTCTTCTTTTGGAAACGACGAATTCTAAACCTGTAACATAGACTTTATATGAGGGGAGGGAAAACCTAAATTAGAACTATTGGCACTTCAAAGTTGCTTAAGTGGCCAAAAACAATGATAATTGCGATGTTATACTATACGGCAGTGGGCAACTAATGTTATCGTGTCATGTTTCCATGCCAAGTTTGGTAGATTTAATTCACCGAAAGTATTATAGCCGAAGTATTAAGTTTAATTAATAGTTTACCAATAGCATCGCTGCCTCTAGTATATACTTGACTACTGGCTGTTTAAATGTAAAAATTTATTTTATTTATATTGATTCTCAAGCAGACTTGTTCCACTTTAGATGGTGTTAAATTTATTAAAAACTTGTAAAATGTGGAATACACGGTAATGAGTACACTTCGATCTGATTTTTTCTTACTGGTAGCTGGCTAGCCATCATATATATACACGACATAATCGTACCTAAAATATTCCGTACTGCAGATTCCTGGATAGAAGTTAATTTCGCCAATGGCATAGATCTAGAAATTTTATTTCATTACAAAGATAGGTGATGCGTTTGAAACCATTCTGTTTAGCTAACCATTCAGCTTATCTCTTGGTTTAGGTATTGGTAGTGGGATGATGTTAGAGTTGCATGTTTACGTTCGGGCCTTAATTGCAAGTAAATGCAGTTTTTCATTCTAAACTGATGAATAGTATCTGAATGATCGAGTATGTGCAACGATAGCAAGTGGTATGCTGATTAGTTGCTGATTAGTAGGCCCTATATACAGTGGTCATTTGATATTTTTGAATGAACAGTTTGTAATAAAATTTACTGTGATTTTATTCTTAAATGACAGTTACAGTTCAGAGTAATTGTAAAACATATCCCTAGCCGTTGATGTAAGCTGCTGGTTATTACTTCTAATTTGTTTCACTATGATGCTACATAAAATATGGCCTGATTTTTGGCACAGGTATTCACTGTTAGTGCCACAACTCAAATGCATTGGCCCCTAACACGACAAATTATAAATTTGGGAGCCAGCTAATTACGAGTCTGTCTTCACCCAGTACAAATTAGAACTAAACATGCGCCCAGTTTTTAATTTATTTCACTATGATGCTACATAAAATATGGCCCGATTTTTGGCACAGGTGTTCACTGTTAGTGCCACAACTGAAATTCATTGGCCCCTAACACGACAAATTATAAATATGGGATCCAGCTAATTACGAGTCTGTCTAACCACCCAGTTCATATGACATTTAAACATTCGAATTATGTGATACTGATTTTTCAAATTTTTTTCGGCGAAAATTTACTGTTAACTTCTATAACATGTAATTTTCGGCTAATATCAACAGAATTTTGTACTACCACCTGATACGAAATATGTCGATAATGCAGGGTTTTTTTCGGCTGAAATTTTTGGCTAACTTCAGTAGCATAAATTATACACAGAAAAAATATCTCCATATATAGTTATAAGTGGGGCTATGATGTAGAAAATACCCTATGTCCATATCAGGTGGAAATAACCTTTTTTATTTATTCACCTAACTCTAGATTGCTCTAACAACGAATGTCCTAGTAAAGAAATCGAAATGAGGCCACAAATTTATTTAAATTTAGTTTTGTTTGAAGAACTGGGAATTTCAAATATTGTATCTTGTTTTCAGCAAATTCCTTAAAAGACGCGTACAAACTGTTCCCAAGTAATGTATCCTACAACACATAAATACGGACGATTAGTATGTGTATATGCTGAATCAGTCACAATCACTTCTGAGATGTTATGTAAAATACAGAATACGATAAAGCTAAATGACGAGGAAATACCTTTTAACATCGATCATTATCGCTCACTATTGCCACTAGTAGAACGAGTAATATTCGTATTAGTAGTTATCAAACCATTGCATAATCAGTTACATAATCATCTGTTTTGTTGACGGGAATATTAAAATCTCCAAGTAGAATAATCTGCAGCTATCGGAGTATATGATACTATATAGTTATATGCTATTTATGATATTATTATTGTATACTCTATATCAAGAACTAATTTGGCATGAGCGCTAAAGCGGTGAATTTGTGAATTAAAGTGTTGGTAATACGTCATATGATTTTATTGGAAAATGCTAAATTTAACTGCTTCCAGCGCCACAATTATAGTATTGTGCACTAACGAGTTTCAACTTATTTTGTTACAGTTTGCAAGTCTTTTAAATAATAATAGATATTTATGTATTCAATACCAAAGGAATAATTTGCAACCTGAGCGTTGGCGACTTTAACACATATCCAATCGCGAATACTGAGTAACAACAACGGGCAATTCGTTATGAAACTGATTTTAATATAACCTAGTCGTATCAAGTACGTTCTTTTAACATATAAAAATTCACAAAGTCGGGAAAAACAAAACAACGGGAAGCCAATTTGACCACGCAATGATCTCGAAGACGAGAAATGACGTTAATCCATATAGAGACGCCGACATGGACAGTGATCATATGCTTGTTATGTTCAAATATTAGTGAAAATTATCATCCACATTTAACCGACCAGCAAAGAAAGCTATGCACTGGAATATCGATGCACTAAAAAAACGAAGAATCTCTGTAAAGTTACCAATCAGCATCACTCAACATCTAAACTGGCTAAATGTAAACTATACGAAATTCCACCAAACAACAACAAACAGTAGCTAATTATCTAGTCAGCTATAACCACCGCAGCAGAAAATACAAATGTAAGAAGAACAGCAAAAGCAAGAAATGATTGGTTCGACGATCAGTGCCGTCAAATCGTTGAAAATAAGCAAAAACTGTGTGAAAAATTGTTAGCTTGACACTAGGGAACACTCATACAAAGTATCCCCGCGAAAGAAAATGTAGTTACAGTTACTAGCAAATTACAGAGTGAAGAGGTAGTCGGCCTTGGCGTACTCCACAGAATTATTAAATTTGAGGAGCAGCTATTCTTGCAACTAACCTATATGACTTTATCGTTGCAATTTGTAACCAGGAGGAGCTTCCCGAGGAATTGAAGAAGGTACTCATATATTCGCTGCATAAAAAAGGTGACTGCGGGCGATAACCAATTTACCAGCTCTATATAGACTTTCAACAAGCATGTGGCTTGTGTGCATATCCAATAAGTCAGGCTAAATTCTTGGTACAGATGATATCTTACTTCTTGGCTGAAGACCTAAAATACTATCAAGGATAATTTAATACCAAAATGACTGGGTCTGAAAGTGAATAGCAACAAAACGAATGTTTCGATGCAGAAAATGTACAAATTATATAGCTGTAACTTTACAGAAATTGATCTCAGAGAAAAATATACAGCGTTCTAATAAATGTAATTCACAAACTGTAGACTTTTCGCCGTTGTGCGTACATCAATAAGTAATGAATAAGCCGCTGCAAGCGAAGCGGGATTTGTTTAAAAAAAACTATTAAATTCGATTGTGGTACTCGGAAATTGACATAAACTCGCCTTGTAAATAAAGAAGTATCATCAAGTAAATTTATCATTTATCAAGTCAAAAATAAGAATGTAGTATATTTTACAGTTGTTAAACAACGTATTAATATAGTTGGCGGCATTCATTTGTACCCATGAAGAAGAATATGTTTTCTGTGTATATCGCAGGCAAACTATTTGTCTCGACTGTATACGTTTACGTATTTCATTATCAACATGGAGGCGTATATAAGAAAAGCAATAATATATCTTAAACAAATAAACTTTATCAAAAATCTGAAAAACTGCAATTTACATTAGCTTCAACTAATGTTGGTATAAGGATATTGGTAATAGTATCAAACCGTTTGAGAAAATGACAATTTTTGCAAGTTATTCACTTTTCAAATCTTAATGTGTAACTTTACGTCATCCAATTTGGAACTGTAAAGGTATAGAACAAAACTTACGTTTATAGAGCCGAATTACATTTTGTAAATAACATTTTAGTACAGATCGGAAATTTTACAGTTATAGAACATACGTACTCGTACAGTTTGTACATATCTAACAACACCAAGGAGTATCCATATGCGGTAAATCACGGAACAGACGACCATAACTTCGACAACGTGGAAGACTTTAAATATTTCGGTTAGTTATACCATCAACAAATGAGGTCCAGGCAAATATTATCTGACCAGTGCTAACTTTTGGAAACGAAAAATGGACTTTAACCACTAACGACTAAATATTATTTAACTTTGAATTAAATGTCATCCGATTCATTTACGGTCCAGAGGGTCAAGTCGCGTTCCGCGAAAATATGAAAATCAAAATTTTTATGCATTGGCAATCGAGTAGGTTTGAATTGTCCATAACAAATTTTGATTTCACACAGTGGAATTTAAAACTACGTGCGAATAATTCAAACTTCTAGATTACTAATGAAAAACGCTTTTCATTTTCATTGACCCCCAGTTTTGGTCGCGAACAACTTATCGGATTCGAATGTTTCACGAAATCAAACGTCTACTTGTCAAATGTGGCATTATTGTATTTATTTAATCCAACCGAGTTAACGATAAGGAAATTGTTCCATCAACAACCAGTCGGCGTACGTCGCAAGGGACGGTCTAGACTATGCTAGCGCGGCGACGTCGAACAAAACCTGCAAACAAAAGGATGTCGAAACTGAAGGCAGCGTGCGATGAACCAAAATAGTTGGAGGTCCACCATGCAAGCGGCAAAATTCATACTTGCGATGAGAAAGCTAGAGAGTGAGAGAGAGAGAGACAAGGACTCCGAGAAGCTCAACCATGAAAACATGTTAATTTTAATTGTTAGTGTTGTTTTAATTTCAACCCGAAAAGATACTTTCATTAAGATTTTGTGCCCATAGCTATTTGTACTTCTAGCAAGTTATATCCGAAGGCCCACCTTAAATGATCGAGTAACTAATGTTTTTTTTTCTATAAAACGACTATGAAAAATCATTCTATCTTTAATATTATCCTTAATAAGTTTCCTTTGAAAAGAAAGAGAACGAACGTAGGTCTAGTCGTGATGTAAGGAATCAATGGTTTCTCATTGAAGCAGGTTAAGCAAAGGTTTCGATCTAAGCACTTGATTAACTGGAGCTTTATTAGACACTGTGGTAAACAATATAACTGTCGAGAAGCTTATGGTTGATCCTTTTCAGTGCCCTGCTTGATCACGAAAAAATTATTAAAATTTTTAAATCTCCTACCAGAGCACTGCGTTTCGGAAATTACAGTATTACATACATAAATTGATAAATTTTATAAAATAATAATATTTTTGTTTGCTCTCTTCGTCGCAAACTGATGAAGATTAAGTCCTTACCACAATTGGCAACATCCCGTCATGATAATTGTGCATTTAAGTAAGATATACAATAAATATATGCATAATATGAACGAATGCCTCATTCACCTGTGTTGAAACCCTATATAAGTATTATGATCTATATATTACCAAACACTGAGCTACGCTGATTATATTTTGGTAAATAGAATTGCCCCTTACAACGTAGGTGGGTATTTAGGTATTCGAGTATATCTAAAATAAGCTGTTTGAATTACTTTATTACAGCTGATAATCTATACCACCGCAAGCGAATTATGAATCCCTCACGCAAATGTATAAAAATAAGACAAAAACTAGGAGTATTTAGCAAAAACAATATACATTTTTTTATTTCGTTATATAGTACCAGGCATTCAAATAAGTTAATCCAATTCAATTGATTTGCTCGAATAGAAAAACAAAATGATATGACCCAGAAAATTACGAAATTTTCCTTTTTCTTTTTTGTTCCCAACCATTCCCATATAATTTATACAAATATTGTTGTTTATCACGATAAAAATATTGTTAAACTATGTAGATATCCTGGGTAGACTAAATATCGGGTCGACGTATTCAGAGGCCTTATTATTTGAACTCCAAAAGGAATATTTTTTAATCTACATTTTCTGTATCTTTGTAGGTGGATAATAGGGTTCAGTCATAAGAAACAAAGAAACCAAAAATTTTCTCATTTTGCACTCAATAACAATGAAAATGTAAATCATATATATATATATATATATATATATATATATATATATATATATATATATATATATATATATATATATATATATATATATATATATATATATATATATATATATATATATATATATATATATATATATATATATATATATATATATATATATATTATGTTTGTATGTATATAATCCATATGTAAGGATAGGGATATAGAGTGAGATATATTATAATAAATATAAATAATTTATGTTTTATTAAAACCATTTTCATTTTATATTTTCCATCAAAAATAATCTTAATTTTCGCATGAGATGAACAAAAACCCGAAAAAACAAAGCGCACAAAAAAATTATTTGTTATTTGAAAATTCCTTGAAGCATATCAAATTATTCGGAATAATAACGAAATATTAAATAAAATTTATATTATGTTATTCTAAAGATTTTCATATTCCTCAGAATTTAGTTACACACACACAGATACGTACATTCAAAAATTACTTGAAATATGATATGAAATTAATTTAAAATGATAAAAATCATTTTTCCTTTCTTGGGAAAATGGTAATACTGACAGCTAAGGAAAACTGAAAATGTCTAATTTAGATACTGGTTCATTTTATGTACGTAGCTACGCGTCTATACGTATATATATATAGGAACATACAATTTCCATGAAAAACAATTGTCTGCTCCCCGTAAATATGTATATAAATACCAAAATGCCCTACCAAAGGTAAATCATATTTTCATCGTGTTGAATATACATTTTGGCTGTTGATAGGGGATGGCAAATTTATATTTGCACGAAATTGTAAAGAAAACATAAATAAAACCCATCTTGTCTTTTCCGGTAATTAAATCGTGACCTATGATAAAAAAAAATCTACGGACACATTTTATTACCTCAAACCTGTACGACCGACGATGGTTCGTTTGATATTTGGGGTATAAGATAATAATTTACTTTCATTAGTCTATGAGTAGACTCACTCACAAATGAAAAACGTGCTAATTTACCAACTCTCAGTTTTCAGTACACATTTTCATTTTTATTAAAAGGTATATTTATCATTTTCATCTATTTCCAATTTAGTAAGTCTTTTATATTCGTTTTCTATTCAACTTTGGTTTTTATTTCCTTTTATACATGAATGGAAATGAAAGAAAATATTTTTTTAAGTAAGGATTTTTTTTTTGTTTTGTGTGTTGAATGGGAAAACATTGCGGGTTTAAAAGAAAAACATTTTCGTTTTCTTTGTTTGGATTTGTTTTTTTTTTGTTTTTTGCATTTCATATTTGGTTTATTTTATTAGTTTGCTAAAAATATTGACAAAACCTCATTTAATTATTTTCGCTATAGACTGTTTAACTTTTTTTTTTGAAAGTTCAGAAATTTTATATTGTACATCAAGCATCAGGTATGATTTAATGTGAAAATCTGTTATAAGAATACTTCAAATTGATTAGAGAGCGAGCAAATTAAGTTTTAATTTGCAAAATCGTTTAAATCCACATATAAATACTAAATATATTAAACTTTTCATAGACACGATATACATATAAAGCACAACTGTAGTTTCCAACAATAACACATTTATAGTGTTCAACCACAATTTCCAATTCTACTTTAGAGGGCAGGTTTGATTTAGGACTAACTATTCGTCAATCGAAGCTGACCTGAAAATCATACCATCCTGAATACCAAAATTTCCAATCGAGAGTAAAATTGTAAACGAAGAAGTTGTAAATTATGGAAAACATGATGAAAATCATTATTCGTGCCCCATTTGCACGATATTGATAGAAAATTTTCTGACCTATTCGAATATATGAAAGAGATCACGTGAACATGTCTGGTATGGGCGATATAACCATAAACGTAAAAATGTCTCTGGACTAGTTAAAAATCATCATAATTAGATCCCGTTCATTACCCACATAGGGGTTTGACTGATCTATCTGACCATGTAGGTGAGACCCCGTGAACATCTCTAGGATCGGTGAAATAAAATTTGAAAATTTATTCAAATTCATGAAACTTCTAAGTCGTATATGGCACAGTAAATATTTTCATAAACTAACCATGTTTATTTCAATGTTAAAACTTTGTTTGTGCTATCCTAAAATACATTTTAAATATTATGAATATCTCAAGGAGCGGTAACAGTAAAATTTGAAAATAGATTGATATCAAAAACCACTATTGTTTAAAATACGCTGCATAAGTTAAAAATCATCATATCTCAACCTTAGTTACCACACACGTGAGGTTTTGACTTAGCTATTCAGCCATATAGGTGAGACCCCGTGAACATCTCTAGATTCGGAGATATAAAAGTAGAAACAGTGTCTAAAATAACCTTCTTTAGAATTAAAAAAACTTTAGTAAATTGTATCACAATTTTCTCGTGTTTATTTAAAATTGTTAGAAAATTATCTGTTCTTTACAGCGACACTATTATGGATTCAAGGGCTTCTCTAGTATAAATGTTAAAGATTATCTAAAAATGTTTCAATTTCACTACAAAATAAATCCAATTGGAATATTTTTAAAATTAACAGTGTACATTTTTGGTATTATTTTTGGTATGTATTTCACAATCATGGTTTGCCTAACGTTGAATGTAATATTAAATTAGTCGGTTTCATTGCCTTGCATACCTAACAATTGAGAATATATTCATAAATCTATTTGAAAATTGCCGCCCATTAATAAAACCGTCGAATCCGCTCAAATGTCTTTTGAATATGTACATGTATGGCTGATGCTCAATTTTTTCGTAGTTAGCGGTGTTGGTGTGTATAATTTCTATATTGGAATATCGTTTAGACAATGGTCATTTTTCGGTTCGAACCAAATATAAATTCGAAGTTGGAAAATTTTTAAGTTTTCAAACATGCCTGGGATTTTCTTTATTTTAGTCCGTAGTCAAGTAGCCCGCGTTCAATTCTTCTACGCTATTGCAATATACGCGCGAAAGTGTGTATGGCAAATTCGTTATCTGCTTGCAAAATTTGGTGGAAATTCGTGTACTGGAAGTCGCAGCAAAAGTTTAGTTTTTACAAAAAGAGGAGAATTAAATATCTCAAACAAATCTAAAGGTTAAATTTTAAAGAACAGTTGACCATGTTTTTTGAAGCGTAAGCAGAAATAGTGATTTTCTTTCTTTTACGTATTAAAATAAATATAGTAATCATGAAAATGTTCAACCTCGAGATTTTTGCAGATGTACCATTCACTATATCGCCGAAGTAAATAAAAGTTGTTTAAAAAAATATCTTTGCATGTGTAATCTGTAGTCACCAAAAGTGTGTGGCTCTAAAACTTAAGACCGGTGGTAATAAGAATTTTTGACGAAAAGCTGTTTTCAATAAAAAATCATCACTGTACAGCGCAGGCGAATAATTATAATAATTGTGAGATCGGAGTTATTTTAGACTGAAATCGTTCCACCGGAAGTGGCAGCTATCATAGGATGTTTTTCCTTTTTTTTGAAAATATTTTGGAAAGTATACAGGCCCTACGAAAAACGAATAAAACTCAACATATTTTAAATTAAATTCCAAAAAAAAAATTCAGATCATTTTTAAAATTTTACCGCTAATGGTTTAGATATAATACCATATTTCATTAAAATGCGCCACCTTTACAGTTCATACGGGTTGGCTATCCGTAATGGAATTTCCTTCTTAATCTTTTTCTATTATTTGGATATTCCAAATGCTAATATTATTTGGATATTCCTTGCGAAATTTGTCATCTTTCATGGGAGCTTTTTAAATGTTTGCAATGATGTTGAAAAGTTAACATTTATAAAAAACGACATAGAATTAAATATTTCGAACAAATTTAAACATTAACTTTTCAACAAGGTTTAGTCTTGTTGGTTTGCAAACATTTATTATTTACTATATTAAAAATTTTTATGATCTATTGCTTTCAACTATACCGATGGACTCTGCAAGTATTTCAAAAAATTACCTGAACCCATATAAATCAAACAACAATAGAAAATTTAAAGGCTAATTAGGCACCAGACAAGTGGTGCAGTGGTTCGGCACTTGGACCGGGAGGTACTGGGTTCAAATCCCACCAGAGGCTGGATGCAAAGCAAATTTACATCATCGATTACGATCTGTGATGTTAATAAACACATCAAAGACCCCTCTGCTGGAGTGCAGAATTCAGCGCCGACCCAGCGTCCATGTCAGTGTACAGGTTGACATGGAGCTTGCAATGTGCAGGTGGTATACTGTAATTGTGAGAATGGGTGCTGTTGTGCATGAATGAAAAAAGGGGTATTAATTGACCGTCAAAGGACACTAAATCAACTGGACAATTAATACTTTTTTTTTTTTTAAATAAATAATAATTGTCGTCTAATTAAATGTCCTATTAATTTTTTTTTGGTACGATCTTTCTAGAAAAAGCATTAGGCTCGTCCACTACAAACCTACAAGAACCGAAAGTCAGATCAAACGAAAATAAAGATCAATTGAAATACAAATAATTTTACACTCATTATGGTCTGACCAAATGCCTCATTAATAAATTGTTGGCCAAAATCGTTGCAAAATCGAACCAAAACTGATGTATTGACAATTCAAACAAGATGTATTGACATTCTAATAATTTTAGACTCAATAAAGCTTATTCAAATGCCCCATTAAAAAATATTAAAAGCTGGAAGAACCCAGCGAAAATCGAACAAAAACCAAAACTAGAATGCAAAACCAGATCAGTTGACATCCAAATAATTTTGGGCTCAACATTATTATTATTATTATTATCTTTATTTCATACAAAATTATAAATGTAGGGTTACAAAATACAATAAAATACATAAGTAGAAATAAAGTAAAGCCCCTAGGTAAAGAAATACCTGTGTTGGAGCACAATTAAATTGAAGCAAATAATACAAATTAATTCTTATTCTCTAGTATCTATTGCTAAACAAAATAAAAGGAGTTATTGACAATTATTAAAACATTAATATTGGAACTTTACAAGCTTATAAATAATATTTGAAAAAAAAAGAAAATATGCAGAGCTGTAGTTAAAAATATTGCTCAATATCATTTATATTAGACAGCCAAATTTTATAATTCACGTTCGAATTGGTATTTGCGCTTTATTGTGAGAAGTTTTAAATGCTGTGGTAACCGTGTAAACAATGACTGCGAATAAACAACATTTTCAACACTTTAAAAACGTATAAATATCTTAATGGTAGAAGTCTGAGCTCACGGAAAAGTGGAACCGCAGTGGTCCTTGCAGAACGGTTATAAATTAATTTAATAATCCGTTTATGTGAAATATAGAGATCTTCAATATGTTTTTTTTAACTATTGCCAAAGGCTTTATTCTTGAATCTTTCTTTATACGAAACTAACAAGAAGTGTGAAATTCTTAAAAACTATATATTTTTTTTTACATAAGCCTTAACCTATGTTAGTACTTAATATTAGTATGCATTATTATTTTTAAATTATTATTAATTACTTAATTTAAGTGTGTTAGGTCAACATGCGTGTAATTATTAAATATTTCAGTTGATTAAATCTAGAGGATCTGCTCTGCGAAACCGTTTGTATTTCGGTTGCCTTAGTAGTTCTCTAGCTAATTCGTTAGGGTGTGATTCCAGTTTCAGATGGTATTTTAGACTGCATGATTTTATTGTCTCTTTAACCGTTTTAATTCCTAAGTCTCTATGGATGTTGCTGTTTCGAATATACCAGGGCGCATTTGTAATGCAACGAAGTATCTTTGCTTGCGTTCTTTGTACAATTTCTATATTTGAGGCACTAGTTGAGCCCCATAGTTGGATACCATATGTCCATATGGGGATTAGGATCGCTTTGTATAGTAGAACCTTGCAGTCTAGAGTCTAGTTTCGATTTTCTTCCGATCAACCAGTACATTTTAGAAAATTTTATTTTTAGTTGATTACGTTTTGTTTCAATGTGCTTCTTCCATGTCAATCTTCTATCGAGATGAAGACCGAGATATTTGACGTTTGTTTGTTGAGGAATTGTGATATTGTTTAATTTTACTGCCGGACATGTGCGTTTATTCACGGTGAATGTTACATGTGTTGATTTACATTCATTCGTCCTTATCCGCCAAGTTTTTAACCAATCTTCTGTTTTGTGCAGATGTTCTTGTAATTCTCTCGATGCTGTTTGAGGATTTTTGTGTGAAAACAATATAGCTGTGTCATCAGCAAAAGTTGAAGTGATTATGTTTTCAGTTATTGGTAAGTCAGCTGTGAACAACAAGTATAGCACAGGTCCCAATACACAACCTTGCGGTACTCCTGCCTTTATCTCGGTTAAATCAGTAGTGGCCGTACTTTGTTTCACCTGGAACATCCTTTGGGCTAAGTAGTTTTCAAGAATTGCATGAAATTGTCTAGGCAGAAGAGTTTTAATTTTGTAATTTAATCCTTCATGCCATACTTTGTCGAAAGCTTGCGCAATATCCAAGAAAACTGCCGAGCAATATTTCTATTCTTCTAAGGAGAACTTAATTGTGTTTACAATTCTGTGCACCTGTTCTATTGTGCCGTGCTGCTCTCTAAATCCAAATTGGTGATCTGGTATAATTCGACCTACAGTTAATATAGGTATTAGTTCTTCTAGTAGGATCTTTTCAAAGACCTTTGAAATTATCGGAAGTAGACTTATTGGCCCGTACGACGAGACTTGGGTTTCGTCTTTACCTGGCTTAGGAATCATGATAATTTGAGATATTTTCCATTTTTGGGGAAAGTATCCACATCTCATAATCGCATTAAAAATATATGTTATATATTTTATGCATCTATCGGGTAATTCTTTGATCATTTTTTCAGTTATTAGATCATAGCCTGGCACTTTCTTAGGCTTTATCCTGTTTTTGATAACCGCTTTGACGCATTTCCATTTAAATTTTACTGGATTTGGGTTCGACTCATCCCTCGTAAACTGTGGTAGTACGCAGTCATTATTTTTTTCGTTTGGAGTGAACACTTTTTGTAGATGGTTAGAGAAAGCGATAGCCTTTTCTAAATCACTTCTGGCCCAATGACCATCTGATTTCCTTACCGGTGGGTTCGATAGCTCTGGCCTTTTTAAATGTCTTGCTGCCTTCCACAGTGAGTAATCTGTTTTCTCTGTTGCTGTGAGCTCACTTAGGTAATTCTGCATTCCAAGATTGTGTTCTTCCCGTATTGCTTCTCTTAGAGCTTTAATAGCTCTATTTAATTTCCATTTATGAAAAGGAGATTGGTGCAGCTGCCATAGCCGCCGAGTCGCCCGCTTATCTGCCAATAACTTTTGAATGCTACTTGAAAGCTTACTATTTTTTCCGAATTTTTGTAATCCGGAGTAGCTTTTCTTGCAGCCATTTCCATTATTTGTCTTAAGTTTTCTAACACGGCATCGATATCTTCTGGTGTTTGCAGTGGGACATCCAGATGACAATTTACGTCTACTATGTTTCTATACAGAAGCCATTTCGTTAGTTTGTTTGTTAAACGTTGAAGTGGTTCAGTTTTTAATGCTTGCGTACTTAGTGTTACGATTATTGGTGAGTGATCTGATGATAAATCATAACAGTCAACGACTTGAGCATTGGTGCGCGCTATTCCTCGTATTACACAGAAATCTATTAAATCAGGAATTTTCTTTCTATCGGTAGGCCAATAAGTGGGATGTCCAGATGATAAATAATCTAGGTTTTTCTCGTTTATTGCTTCGTAGAGTTGCTTGCCCTTGGGTGACATCAATCTCGAACCCCATTGCACATGTTTAGCGTTGTAATCACCTCCTGCTAGAAATTTGATTCCCAACTGATTAAAGTTGCTGTTTTTTAATTGCATGTTTCGGTGGACAGTAAACAGCCGATATTACAAATTTCCCAGACCATTCGTCCAAACAAATAGTTGTAGCTTGGATGTGATCTTTAGCATATTTCTGGAGCTCGTAGTGCTTTAACCTTCTTTTTATCAAGACTGCGGTGCCGCCACGTGCTTTTCCACCCGGATGTTTGGTGTCATAAACGGAATAGTCGGTAATATTAACAAAATTGTGTTTGGTGAAGTGTGTTTCAGATATTAACATGATGTCTATATTTTGTTCGATAAGAAAGGTATGTACCTCAGCTTTATGTTGCGGAAGCCCGTTTGCATTCCAGATAGCTATTTTTAGAACTGTCATTTTTGATTTTTAACTATTATTTGCATAAGCGTATTCATATTTTGCATCATCAAGCTCATTTGCCTTTCCATCATCGTCATGAAACTTTGGATGGTCTCGGTTAATTTATTTACTGTGGTATGAATATTTAGGTCCTCTTCATTAAAACGTACTTTGCGTTTCGGTTTGTTACCCTTAGGATGTTTGCATAAGAAACACCTGGTTGTGAAAAACTGCTGTCAAACGTCTCCAAGTTATCATTTTGTGTGTTTGCACTCGCAGGTTTGGTGACTATTGTATTTTTTGGTAACATGGCCCTCTGATTAAGTTGCATATTGAGCATTCGTTGCTCAGCTCTCATTTTAGGGTTTATTTTCCGTTTTAAGTCCAGATACACTGCACATCCCCTGTAATTAGCAGTATGATTTTCAGCGCAGTTACTGCAACGTTTCACAGATGGGTCATTGCGAGATTTGTCACACTGTTTGGAGTCGTGAAGTTCACCACAAATAACACAAACATCATTTAAGGTGCAGTATGCTTTCGTGTGTCCGTATTCTTGGCACTTTATGCATTGAACTGGTCCTGACCTCTTCCTAGGTTCTTCAATTACTATTTTGCGATGTAGCAAATATTTTAGGTTGTAAATCTTGTGAACTCCTTTTGTCTTTTCTTCCTCTGGCTCGAGTTCCAAACGGAACATTGGTTGGGGTACCTTCTCACGGTTTACTATATTACCAATAGATTTTACATGAAAACCTTCCGCAGCCAGTGCAGCTTGTATGTCGCTAACATCTACGCAGTTTTCAATTCCTTTTAGCACAACAGTGAGCCCTTTTTGACTTTTTAGCTGGTATGTGTAATAATTTTTACCAACTTCGTCAAAATGCTTGACTAGGGCTCTGAAGCCATCGATTTCGAATGTTTGAATCTTTGTTTCGTTTATATTATTATATTACCCCTTTTGAGCGGGGCAATATAAAATTTAGAGTCTGTTAATGATGCGATTTTATTAACCAGTTCATTGTTAGATGCTTCCCTTAAATAAATTGGAGGCGGTTTCTCAGGTTTCGATTTCGGCGCTGTATTGAGGTCACCGACCTCTAAACTAGAGAATCGGTTGTTAAGCGGTATTTGGTTAACACCTAGTTCAATTCGTGTCACTTTGCTCCTGCCAGCAAACTGAACAGATCTCGGTCTACGTTTTCTTTTAGATTGAACAGTGATATACCTATCCAATCCCGTTTGTACTAGATTATTTTTAAACTGACCACGGTCACTAGAGTTCGTCGCACTGAGTTCATTCTTATTGTTTTCGTTTAGCATTGCATTTGCTGATGAATTAATTTTTTCTTCGCTGTTTTGATTTGTAATTTTAAACGGCGGTATAACTAATTCTGTCGAAGAAGCACTTTTAATCACTTGCATAGGTGTTTTCTTTGGACTTTGTTGAACTTTACCCACTTGATTTACACTTGTGCTTGCAATATTTAAATTTTCTACATGAAGCTGGTTCAAGTTTGATGTAGATTGTGTTCCGCTTTCGGTGTTCGAAGAAGTCTTTTTTGGGGAAAAAAGGGCCTTCATGTTCACATTATCACTCACTAAATTACAATTTTATATTATATATTATAAGAAAATAAAAAGCACTAACACTGCACTTTTCGTTTGTTTTATTTTACGTCCGATGTTAGTGAAATCAATTTTGCGACATCTTCAATATGTGAAAGATAAATCCACCCCAACTAGAGATGCCATTCACAATTATCGATTCAACCCGAGCATGATAGAGTTTTCTTAATATGGCTTGAAAGCAGAACGGTTTCAGATTGTAAAATTTATAAACAGCAGCGATAACGGGTTTCCTGACTTTATAAAGTTGCGAATCTTAATTTAACTGCGAGTTAACAATTAGGCCCAAGTACTCATTCACACTTAGAAGTTGAAAGCGCTATGGAGAGCAGGAATTTCTGTTGCATAAGTAGTTATGAAACGTCAATGTATTTGGGGCAATTCCTACGTTAGGTCATGTAAAATTCCTAACTCTAGATTTACCGCTTACATCCAACCGATGGTAATAGAACCATTTACTAAGTTTTGATAAATCACCAGGTCGTCGGCGAGCGCTGTGGTCTGACCCAACAGATCAATGTCGAAAATGGAATTAATGTAAATAAGAAATAGCAGAAGTCCAAGCACAGAGCCCTGGGGAACACCACAAGTCAAGTTTCCTGGGTCACTGATAGAGCTTTCCACTTTAACGATGATGACGATTTTTAACAATTGGATCTAGTATGACGCCTTTCACTCCTATGAGTAGCAATAGGCTTTTGAGACTTGTTTATGGCCAAATATATATTACTTAGAAAGTGTAACAATGCCTCCTCAGTAAATTTCCCCGCTGTGAAACGGAATTGTTTCTCGTTTTGAAATTTAATCTTACCGAGGTAATTGATTATAGTCTGCGCTTCATCATTTTCTCAAATAGTTTAGAAAAAGTAGATAAAAGAGTTATGAGCCTATAATTATTAAGGTCTGGAAAGATTTCTCTATCCAGGCTTAAATTAAACAGATATTTCAAAATACCTAACAAATACCAAGAATAATTGTTCACTTAATAATTGTAAATCTCATCAATACCATTGTTTTTTAATTTTTTAATTTCGGATATAAGTTCAACCAAATGTATTTCCACCGAGATAGGTGGATAATGTGGTATTGTTAAACATTGATAATGTGCCCGAGGGCGACATTTATAAAAAAATTATTAAATTCATTGGAAATGGCTAACGAACCAGAAACAATCAAATTTATGTTTAATTTTCTAATACGCGTTATTGGGCTTTGACCTTAGTTTTTTCCTAGAATCTCATCAAATAGTTTCCAAGTTTTCTTAGAGTTATTACCTACTGAGGAAAATTTATTTTTGTGATAATTATTCTTTGTAGCCTTGACACTGCTCTTCATAATATTTGACAGTTTTTTAACGAATTTTTGTAGTCTACCATTGAATGGATTACACTTTAGTTTACATTATGTCCTATTGAAATGCCCCATTAAACAAACTTTAAGTCATTTAATTTAAAGCTACCAGAATCAAAATCGAAAATTTTGCAAAACCGAAATTAGAAGACAAAACAAGATCAATTGATATACAAGGAACTTTATGCTCATTATGGTTTAACAAAATGCCACATTAAAAAAATTAGGCGCCACTTGTTCTTAACCAAGTTTCGTTTAATTTAAATTTAGGCGAACCCAAATCAAAAATTTAACCAAAATGGAAATTAGTACGCAAAACAAGATCTATTTACATACAAATAATGTTAGGCTCATTATAAATTAAATTACCTACAGCTTGGCCAAGGTCAAGAAGAGCCTTTAATTATTTAATATAGGTCATTATATAATGAGCTCGCTTTGAATGAACTGACAAAAAATAAATGGGGCATTTAATTAGCCTAAAATTAGCATTTAATTTTTTAATAGCCTGTAAATCATTTTTTGGTATTGGTTCTGATAACTATTTCTAAAACCAACATAATCCATAGTTTTACTTGGAAGGAGTGGAGCCCATAAATTTTTACATTTCAAGAAAAAAATGGTGGACCACTGCACCGATTTTAATGAGCTTAAATAGCTGTCAATCATGAGAGCAATCTGCTTTTTTATCTCGATATCTTAATCTGATTTAACGTTATAAGATAAATAGATCCGCAATGGCCAACCAAAGCGTTTTACCATGTTAGTTTTGCGTTCCTAATTTCTGTTATGGCACAACAAAATAACAATTTTTCATCGTCTTCTTAGATTAAATTTATTTATTACTGTCAATACTAATTGGAAGAATTGTATTATGTGGTTTCCTACTTTGCAGTATGTAATGTTGGAATAATGGTTGATGTAGTTTTTTGTAATTGAATGAATTTCTGAATTTGTCAACGGTACCTTCCGTAAGAAACAAATAGTCGTGGCTTATTTTTTTATAAAGATGCTAAACCAAAATTATTATCCTCTATATTAAAGTTCGAAAGCAGCCTACAGCTTAGATAGTAAATAATGAAAATACTCTTAGCAATGACAAAGAGATTTTTACTACCAAAAAGCACAAAATTTTTGTATATAAGGAATAATCTGTTTAAAAACCATACAAACAACGACATACGTGGCTTCACATAAAGAAGCAAATTAAACATTTGTGGAATACAGTACGTGTTATATAGAGGTTGGGGTTATTTGTATTTTACTTTTGAATGATGATTTTTCGGTATTCTCTAAAATATTTGGGATTGTAGATGGACATAGGGTGATTCAAAGATATGGTTTTCGACTGCGATTAATTTTAATTTGGACATGTTTGCTTTGTTTGTCTACGGGCTTTATCAAATTTAGTGAGATCATTAGTGGTGCAATATATTTACCAGTTTGATTTTTAACTGTTGATACCGATTTAAATCAAAGCTTAATGATCGGTGATGCAAATTTTCATCTAAGCAGATACGCCAACAAGCAAAACTTCTGCATTTACAATACCAAATATCCACATATCATTCATGGGAAACCAATGAATCCACAACAGGGTACTGTTTAGTGTAGGTTTTTAGCAGACTCACTGGATCCCTTCGAAAATGATGCCGATACCGCTGAGGTAGACGATGAACGTTATCTTGATAAAATTCAACTCTAATTATAGCCTTTTGAAAGACATGAACCCTTAATATGTGATTTCTGCCGGATACAAAAAACAGCAAGGTCCATTGCCTGCCAAGATTTTGCAATTTCACTGACAATTATGGTATACGTTACAAAGCACGAGACGATTGTAGAACTGAAGAACGAATTCAACCAGGTTTAAATCTTATTATAGCCCAAACTATGCCAAAAAGTCATCCTGTATTACCAGTAGAGTTCTTTAATGAATTTAGCGGATATTATCATACAATCATATATAAATGCTTTACATTAAATAACACAGTGAAACAAAAAGATATGATTTCGACAAATTTTTGTGTTTTAATTAAAATAAAATCTGCACTTTTATTGAATCACACTTTGTTTTGCGAAAGCATAATTCGGATTGAAGATTGCTACTGATTACTTTTTCATAACTTTGATTTGTCGTACTTTTTATGACAGTATAATTGATAGCGAAAATTTAAGGATGTCGAAGCTTTTCGGGAAAACAACCAAACGAAAGAAATCTTTTTAATAAGTTTTCTAATTGTTGGTGAAGACTTAAAATGTTCAAAGAACCTAAAGAGGCACTATAGTTGTTATTCGATTTTCGTTAATATTTAAGCTATATGAAGTTGGCGCAAAATTCTATCCACAAAAAATTGTTTTTTCAACGCTGGCAACATTTTTAAACTATCACGATATAAAATAAACTATTGTGATATACAATTGTACTTGTACTCGTATACTGTAATAAATAGTATACAAGTTTAGTTGTATATCGCAGTAGTTTATTTTATATCGTAAATTATATTATCATTTTCTATCATAATATAATTCGACCCGTAAGGGATTTGAGCAAAGAAAATTTATTTATACAAATCATAAACCACAAGAAGTATCGATACGTTAGAATTAAAGAATTAATTATTACTGTTTAATTACTATTTAACAGTTGTCATTACTATGCAAATTTCATTAACCTGTGTACATATAAATAAATAACATACACATTTTGTTGTAGCAAGTGAGTACATTCTAATCTCATATCAAGTCAGAAAACCTTACTAATAATAAAACATTCGTTGTTAATTATAATTAATACGTACTACAAAAATGTTAGCTTAAAAATAAAAATATAACTTAAATTGTGGTCATATATGGCCCAATTAAGCTAAATAAATATTCGTCAATTTTTATTATGTAACTTTTAAGTTTTGATATTGGCCCGCCATGCCATTACGTTTTTCGATTAGTTCTGGTCCTAATCTATAACATTGCGTCGAAGCGTGCGATTCTAACAAAGCTCTCGTGGCCATATATGGCTCAATTAAGCTAAATAAATACTCGTTAAGTTTTACTCTGTTTTTAAGTTTTGGCATTGGCTTGCGATGCCATTACATTAGGACCAGAACTATTAGAAAAATGTAATAGCATCTCGGGCCAATACCAAAACGATAGATGGCCATGAGAGCCTTGTTAGAATCGCACGCTTCGACGAAATGGTATAGATTAGGACCAGAACTAATCAAAAAATCTTATGGCATCATTGAATAATTTATGACCACGATGACCATGTTAGGTTGCTCAAATATGGTGTTGTGGAATATTGTTGTATCAGTACCAATGGAAAACATGATGGCGTCGTTAGCTTATGCCTGAACTTTGAAGTTACACAAATGAATATGTATTTTAAATTAATTGTAATCATTTTTATTTAGAGTTCCTCAGTTTTTATTATCCTTTATTAGTTTGTCTTTATTTTTAACCGGACAAGTGGTGCAGTGGTTTAAGCTTCGGCACTTGGACCGGGAGGTGCTGGGTTCGAATCCCATCAGAGGCTAGATGCAAATCGAATTTTCATCATCGATTACGATCGGTGATGCTAATAAATACAACTAAGACCCTCTGATGGAGTGCAGAATTCCGTGTCACGCGCCGACCACCTTCCACGTCAATGTATAGGTTGACATGGAGCTTGCAATGTGCAGGTGGTATACTGTAGTTGTGTGAGTAGGTGAAGTGGTGGGTTAATGATGTGGAGTGAATGAGTGGTATCACAATGGGCCTAAAAATTGGCCTAAGTGTGCAGTAAGCAACCACTGAAACCTAAACCACCTAACTTTGTCTTTAATTTGAATTTGAAATAAATTTGTTTAATTTTGGTTTATTGTTTAACCTTTCATAATGAATTTTTGAGTTGAGAGCATTAGATATAACTGGCGAGACAGTTTTAACTTTTCTAATAGTAAATTTTGGGCTGACTATATGAGAAACTATCACGATAGTAATATTTTTTTGTGCTGAGTTCTTATAAAATGTCGTGAAATACAATTGTTAAGGCTGATACTCGTAATAATATAGAAATCATCATTTTAGTGTTGCCATCGCATTTTCTTGGGTTGAAATTTGGGCCAGTTTCGCATACATTAATATTTAGCTTAATTGATTGCGATAAAAATTCATAAAATATATTAAATAAATAAAAATATGGTATACGAGTATGTGCATTCTACACGATTGATTTTAAGCTGAGGAGAACTCGTCTAATTCTTAATTAATAATTGTAAAATTTGTATCACAGGTCTGTTTTATAATTCTAATATGTATTTTGAAAAAGGTTCTGAAATGAATCAATGATAGCCTCTTTTCGTTAACTTATTTAAAATTAAATATACAAATAGTTATGCAACTATTTGAATTTTGCATTGGAAACTTACGAATCGAATAAGGAAATTAGAGAAGACTATCATTTAATTCTCTAAGTAATATTTTGATTTTTAAATAACATCCCCAATATGTACGGTTATTTTTATGATAGCTAAGGTCATCCTAAGACCTAATGTTAAATTTGAGGAAAATTTACAGGTTCGAATTATCACTATAATATTTAGAATTTCTGTGGCTATATGAGCTCTTTTCATTTTCTCAGCAGTATCTCAAAAACTGAAACTGGTTACCAATACTTTCGGTTGTTTTTATAATAGTTAAGATCATATTGAGATTACTTGGAAGATTCTGAGAAAATTTATCGATTCAAATTTTCACTATAATTTTTTTTTCACTATAAGTTATTTTCAGTTCCTGCTCAATATCTCAAAAACGCGTACTAGTAGATGCTGTATAAGGTAGCGGACATTTATCAGCGGAAAATAAGAGATTTCGCTACTCGCCGCAAGTGGCAGCACCATCACAAAAGAGAATTTATTTTGTTATATAATTACCAGCGGGAATTGTTTATTCATTTTGTATCTCTTTTTTTACTAAATAAAACATCCCAGCGGCATAAAATATTAAAAGTGATCCTTAAAATTACAAATTGATTGATCTCCGAAGTAAGGGAACTCGGTAAATGAAATTTTGAAATTTAACTATATTTCGTCTTTCGGCAATTCTAAAAGAATGACGATGAAATTTGGATAATAGTATTGATCAGGGTTCCAAAACTTAGGATAACATTCTAGGATCTGTTCATGCTGGACTAAACTTGGCGATTTCATAACCAATACTTTTGAAAATTTAAATTTTTTCTTATGGACTATGATTTTCACTATAATTTTTTGATTTTCTGTGGCCATATAAGTTGTTTTCAGTTTTTGGCCAATATCTCAAAAACTTCCACTAGTAACCAATACTTTCGGTTGTTTTTCTTATAGCTTCGGTCATACTGAGACTACGAGGATAATTTGGGAAAATTTATTGATTAGAATTTTCACTATAATTTTTTGATTTTTTGTGGCCATATAAGTTATTTTCAGTTTTTGGCCAATATCTCAAAAACTTCCACTAGTAACCAATACTTTCGGTGGTTTTTCTAATAGCTTAGATTATACTGAGACTACGAGGATAATTTGGGAAAATTGATGGATTAGAATTTTCACAATAATTTTTTGATTTTCTGCGGCCATATAAATTATTTTCAGTTTTAGGCCAATATCTCAAAAACTTCCACTAGTAACCAATACTTTCGGTTGTTTTTCTAATAGCTTAGGTCATACTGAAACTACGAGGATAATTTGGGGAAATTTATGCATTAGAATTTTCACTATAATTTTTTGATTTTCTGCGGCCATATAACTTATTTTCAATTTTTGGCCAACATCTCAAAAACTTTCACTAGTAACCAATACTTTCGGTTGTTTTTCAAATAGCATAGGTCATACTAAGACTACGAGGAAACTTTGGGGAAAATTTATGCATTAGAATTTTCACTATAATTTTTTGATTTTCTGCGACCATATAAATTATTTTCAGTTTTAGGCCAATATCTCAAAAACTTCCACTATTAACCAATACTTTCGGTTGTTTTTCTAATAGCTTAGGTCATACTGAAACTACGAGGATAATTTGGGGAAATTTATGCATTAGAATTTTCACTATAATTTTTTGATTTTCTGCGGCCATATAACTTATTTTCAATTTTTGGCCAACATCTCAAAAACTTTCACTAGTAACCAATACTTTCGGTTGTTTTTCAAATAGCATAGGTCATACTAAGACTACGAGGAAACTTTGGGGAAAATTTATGCATTAGAATTTTCACTATAATTTTTTGATTTTCTGCGACCATATAATTTATTTTCAGATTTTGGCCAATATCTCAAAAACTTATACTAGTAACTATCAAAAAATTCTAGTGAAAATTCTTATCAATAAATTTTCCCCAAATTATCCTCGTAGTCTCAGTATGACCTAAGCTATTAGAAAAACAACCGAAAGTATTGGTTACTAGTGGAAGTTTTTGAGATATTGGCCAAAAACTGAAAACAACTTATATGGCCACAGAAAATCAAAAAATTATAGTGAAAATTATAGTCCATAAAAAAAGAATTTAAATTTTCAAAAGTATTGGTTATGAAATCGCCAAGTTTAGTTCAGCATGAACAGATCCTAGAATTTTGTCCAAAACTTACTTTAAAATCCCTGATCAATACTATTCAAGTTTCATCGTCATTCATTTAGAATGGCGGAAAGACGAAGTATTGTTAAATTTCAAAATTTCATTTAATGAGTTCCTTTACTTTGGATATCAACCAATTTGTTATTTTAAGGATCACTTTTAATATTTTATGCCGCTGGGAAGTTTTATTTAATAAAAGAGAGATACAAGATGAATAAAAAAATTCCGCTGGTAATTATATAACAAAATGATGGTGCTGCCACTTGCGGCGTGTAGCGAAATCTCTTATTTTCCACTGAGAAATTTCCGCTATCTTATACAGCTTTACTAGTAGCCAATATTTTCGGTTACTTTTCTAATAGCTGAGAGTACATGGAAAAATTTTCAGTTAGAATTTTCACTATAATATTTAATTTTTTGCAGCCATCTAAGTTCGTTTCAGTTTCTCACCAATATCTCAAAAACTTCTACCGTGAAACACTACTTTCGGTTTTTCTAATAACTAAAGTCATATTGAGACTACTTGGAAAATTCAGCGGCCATAGACGTTCTTTTACTTTGTGGCTAATATCTCAAAATCCCTAATTAGTAACCAAATTTCTCATTTAGTCTAAGCATGACCTTAGCTATCATACAAACAATGGTACATATTGGTCACCTAAAGATGTTTTTGAGATATTATTAGTAATCTGAAACTTAATTATCTGGCAGAAAAAAATCAAAATATTAGTTAGAGTATTTTAATTCGTATTTCAAATTTCAAATAAGTTTACGAGAAGCGCCTATAATGATAGGATACTAATTTCAGGACCTTAATAAAAATACATAATAGAATTACAACACAGACCTGCGATACAAATTTTACAATTATTAATTAGCCTAGAATGTAGAGTGAATAAATACCATATTTTTATTTAAAATTTATATTTCAATTCAAAATAAATCTAGAAACCAATTAAGGATTGGTTATAGAATGGCCAAGTTTAGTTCAGCATCACAGATCCTAGAAGTTTTTCCAGAACTTACTTTAGAATTCCCAACCATTACTACTAACCAAATTTCATCGTAATTCGTTGAGAAATGGCGGAGATAGCCGGAACATTACCAAATGGCACAGTGATTAAAGCTTTGGCGTTTGGATCGGGAAGTACCGGGTTCGAATCTCGATAGGGGCAGGATGCAAAGGGAATTTGCATCAACAAAATACGATCTGTGATGAAATGGAACACATCTATGACCCCCTGTCGGAGTGCACAACTCATGGGCCGACCTATCTTCCATGCCAGTATAGGCCTGGAGCTATGCAATGTGCAGATGGTGATAAAATCGGACCGACCTATAACCGTACGTCCTCGAATTGGCTGACACTGGCGTAAAAGTAAGGACGGAAAAAGCAAACCAAGATTTGGGAGAGCCTTGCCCCAGAACAGATTGCAGGGATAATAAAAATAAAAAAATAAAAAATAGACGTAACGTTGTTAAATTTCAAAATTTTATATATGACAAACATTTTGATAAAACTTATTGTATGTAGTTAACTATATCAATTCACAATCTGGTTGAAGTGATTAAATGATTTGTAAATGATCCTTTCCGCTTTTATTTATTATACGAGTAAAACACTCATTATTTCTCGAGCAGTTCCGTTTTTAATTACGAAAACGAATAAATTACCACTGCGTCTTCAAAAATACTTGCGTCATTTTTGACGGGTATTTGTATCATAGACTAACAAGCAGCACGTATACGTGTAGCATAGTTAATACAAACAATTATTCTTTAAATTATTTATTTAAATTTAGTTCTACAAATTACATATTAAGTAATTTGATAATTTGTTTTATTTTATAACAATATGGCTGTATTTTGTATTGTACCAAATTAGTGCAAATTTTTTAATTCAAATCATATTTCCGGAACTTGTGCAGCCAGTGTAGTGTTACATGGATGTATTTACACATAAGGTAAAAAGAACCTTAACATTTTAATTTGCGATTGTCATTTTTACGCTACATGATATGCAAAGTTAAAAACAATATATTCACTAGAATTACTTAATTAAAAAATTAATTGCTAAAAAATCATATTGCAAGTATTCAATTTAAATCTTTCGTTTTATTCAAAATACCTTTACCTTTTCAAAATACGTTCATATTAATAAAATTACTGAGAATTCATGCAAGATGAATACTCTTAAAACAATTCTTTAGAATTTCTTGAATAATACGGAACACCGCTCACAGAAAGTGTTATAATTAGATTATAAAGAAACGAAAAATTATGAAGAAAAAGCATTGTACGGAAAGCTTACTTAAGAACTGTAATGAATTGAATGTTTCACCCGCCAAACAAAACAAAATAGTTACAAATTTTCAAAATAAATTGGTGAAATTTACCTGCGGACCGTAGCACAAAAAAGGGTTGATGCTAATTCAACATAAAACAGAATAACTTTCAACAGTTACACAATTATGTTTTTTATGAAAAACCGACGAAAATAATTTTCGATGCGCGCTTACAATTTTTATGCTAATTAATTAGTGAAAAGCAAAATCTTGTTATCAGCGTATAAACAATGTGTATGTAATGTATTAACACGGCACAAAAGGTATTACGATGTGAACGCAAATTAAAATCTACGAGTATACAAAATTCGTGTATTTTGAAAAACACGTATATAATTGAAAAGATTCATAACATGCATGCCTTTATAGTAAATTATCGTATACACAAATATCCGTAACAAAGACTAAAGAGACTTCATTATCAATTATACATATATTTAGCATGCGTATAGAGCAGTTTCGTAATGGTAACCAGGTATGTTTTGGGACCAAAAAACTAGGTCACAACAATTAATAATTTTAACGTGTGATGATAACTAAAAATAATACACCATTGTGTCTGTCCATGCTCATTTATTATCATTTTTCATAATTTGTTGTAATATGATGCCATTATTTTAAAAGAAAATACCCAAAAGAATAGGTAAAACTTTAATGACATTTATAATATAATCTATCCATACACAAAAACCATGATGATCAATTTAAAAAATATCAAATAATAATATTTTAGTTTCAAAAGGCAAACAAACGTATACGTAACTTTACCATTATTTTCTGGATGTTGGGTTATAAATTAATTATATAAAAAGTTTGTAGTAATTGCCTTAGTTCAATTGTGTTAACTTAAACTTTCAATATTTTATTTATTTTCTAAATATGAGTGATGTTACATCATTATTAGAGTGGGAGATAATAAAATCAATAAATTAAAATATAGAAATATGAAAGTTTGACCAATTCTCAAAAGTTATTTTATTCATTTCCATTAAATATTTAGAATTGTATGGTGTATTTTATATTAGAAAATCGGAATAATAACTTATTTTACGTCAATTGTCAATCAGCCGTTACATCTCAGATAGACATATGTCTAATTCAGGAACCACATGTTCTCGAAGGATTAGAGCTTGTGTTTTTATTTCTCGTCATATTAGTGTGCCTCTCAATCATGATTGCAGGTCAACAGATGTTGCAGCTGTGCTCGTCACTCTTAAATCGGTGGTAGCATCAGTGCATCTAACTTATGATTCGGATTCGTCTCGCTCGGCCTTCGGAGGAGTTTTTTGACCTTGTTTCGTGAAGCAGGTCAAACCATGTACTTTTAGTGGTAGGTTGCGATGACAATGCTCATTACACGTTATGAGGTAGTTCGATATTATTAAGAGAGGTTCTCTCTGCTTAACTATCTACGTACACCTGAGCTTGAAATCCTTAACAAAGACTGCGATCCGATTAAGAAGGAATGTGATTGTTAGTAGTTTGAACTCTATCTCGATTATCAATTTAATCATCAATTGGATTTGGAAAGTGACTTGATTGATATTTTCATTTTTAAACCATAAAAGGCCCACTCTTAATCCTTACCGTAGTAAAAAGCTTTCCAACTAGAAGTTATTCCCTTAAAAGATTCGTTCAACTGATGACATTGATTTGCTAGCATCATCTTTGACGAGCTGGCTGTTCTATTAACAAACAAAAATCTCGGAATAAGCCTTTTTGGTTTTTTGATCTTAAAAAACTTAGGAAAACTGTGAGCGAACTCAAAAATAAAGCCCAAAGGTTTAACCTCCAAGTTGATTGGGTTAATTTTTTGGCATCTCGAAAAAATGTAAGATACCAGGCTAGGTCTCTAGTTAAAAATGAATATTGTAGGTTTGATGTGGTGGGGCTTCCAGATGCCAAACTTAGCTCTTCCAAAAAGGAAATTGTCGATTTACTGTATTCTGTGGAAAGTCGCAATTCAGAACGATATAGAAACGAAAAAGAACCAAAATTATGCCATACAATTGCGTCAAAATGCATATCCGAAATATTGTCACAACTATACAGATTAGATAAATAAGTTGAGCCTTCAATTCGCTTGTGCCTATACTAGAGATATTTATGTGTAGTGGCATATACGGCCGGATAAACCTTGTCCAGACCAAAATCTCATGATAACCACTGCTCCATATCATGACCATAAAGCATAATTTTATAACCCTTTCCCAGAGAAATTTACAAAATAATGAACATTTCGAACTACAGTAGCATGCGTCTTAAATTCGTTAGTGTCTATACTAGCGCAAAGCAAAAGCAAAATTATGAACGGAAAACGATTCAATTGATCAACAATTCAATTCTCTGCGGTTTTATCGAATCAAATCTCCATATCCCTAAGAGATTTTCATGAGGCAGAGCTTAACCTAACAAATATTTATCTACAAATATTCGCTTATTGATGCCTTCGAATTCTAAAGTAGTTTAGGAAAGCAAAATTATTAACGGAAAAGGATTCTATTGAACTACGTGTTATTTAAGATCTTCGGTGACGTTTTAGTTTGAATAATTAGTATAAAATTGATTATGTTAATTTTTTATTATTATTTGTATAGTTTGGTTGTTTAAATTTTTTTAACAATGAATTTTCTTTTCATTCTTCTCTCGCTTGTTAATAATTATAACTAGTAATTTTTGTAATTGTTATTTTCAATTATTTTATTGAATGCTTTATTATAAGCAATAATTGAAAGATTCACTAATACTATCAAACGATTTTAAATTTAGGAAGGAAATTCTTCACTACTGTGAATCTTTACCATTCTGAAGTGTTTGCTGATTGGTAAAGAAATTAGTGATGTTTTTCTTCATGTACAAGTTTATTGCATTACGCTATCTATTATCAATGAGTTGGCTGCATTTAATTAGGTAACTGAAGAAGAGGTCGATAAATTAATCGCCAATTTAAAATTTGACGTTGCCCCTGGGTGGGATAATATGCTCAGGAATTTAATTAAATCAAATAAATTAAATTTGTTATTTCCGTTAACAAATGTTATAAATGAGTCACTTCAAATATTTTCAATTCCGTCTGAATTTAAAAAGCCCGCTACACAAAGCGGTTGTAAATTGGACCCAAACAATTATAGGCCTATTCCTATTGCATTTACCCGTAATTTCCAAAATGTATTAAATGGTTTTGAAGAATCAACTTGTAACACATTTGGAGGCAAATAATTTGATTCACGTGAATTAATTTTGCTTAATTAAATATCACGATGTCCGCGACTTTAATTTAACTCAGAATATTTTTAATAATATTGAAAAGAGAAACATCACGTCTGTCCTTGTCTATGTTTTTAAAAGGTTTTTGACTGTATGAATTATGTAATAAGCTACTAAATAAGCTGCAAATTATTACCCAAAACATAATGCCTTGTTGCAACTCAAGAACTACTTGAAAAATAAAGCACATTTTGGAAAATTTGATCAGCAGTATTCCTTTTCTCCTTTTCTAGAATGCGGTGTTCCACCGGAATCCATTTTAGCTCCTCTACTTTCTCTTTGTTATATGAATTACATTTTTAAACTTAAACTAAATGGTTAATTGTCGCTCTATATTGTAATTGTAACGGGTGTTTTTTTAGGAGGTTTGTTTTTCCGATAGATGTCGTTTTATTTTATGACAGTTGTTTTGACAGCTCAAAGTGGCATTTCTACTCAGTATTGTTTGGCAAATCATTATGAATAGGTTAACTCCAGAACAACGTTTTCAAATCGTGGAAATTTATTTTCAAAATCAGTGTTCATTTAAAAATGTTTATAGAGCACTTCGTGAATTTTATGGTGCACATAATCGTCCGTCAGAGACCACCATAAAGAACGTAATTACCAAATTTCGGTCTACATTCACTCTTTTGGATGCCAAGCCACCGACAAGAATGAGAAGAGTTCGTACAGAAGAAAATATTGCTGTCGTTGAGGCCAGTGTCGAAGAAAACGACAATTTATCGATTCGTCGTCGTGCTCAGCAAATTGGACTTTGTCCATCGACTTTATGGAAAATTTTACGTAAAGATTTGGGTTTGGTGCCATACAAAATTCAATTGGTGCAAGAATTAAAGCCACACGACCATCGTTTGCGCCGTGAATTCAGTGATTGGTCGTTAAATCAATTGAACGAAGATCCATTTTTTTACCGTAAAATTCTCTTCAGTGATGAGGCGCATTTTTGGTTAAATGGATACGTCAACAAACAAAATTGTCGCATTTGGAGCAAAGATAATCCACACGCCGTTCTAGAATTACCAATGCATCCTGATAAATGTACTGTTTGGTGCGGTCTATGGGCTGGTGGGATCATCGGTCCATATTTCTTTAAAAATGAGGAAGGACGACGCGTTACCGTGAATGGAAATCGATACAGAACCATGTTAAATGAGTTTTTGTTGTCAAATCTTGAAGATATGGATATGAATGAAATGTGGTTTCAACAAGATGGTGCCACTTGCCATACAGCACGTGAAACAATCGACTTATTGAAAGAAACTTTCAACGACAACATTATTTCGAGAAATGGTCCGGTGAATTGGCCTCCGCGTTCGTGCGATTTGACGCCACTCGATTACTTTTTGTGGGGATACGTGAAGTCATTGGTTTATGTGGATAAACCTCAATCGATTGACGCTTTGGAAACCAATATTCAACGTGTCATTGCTGACATACGCCCTCAAATGCTTGAAAAAGTGCTGGAAAATTGGACCTCCAGAATGACATTTGTGAAAAATAGTCGTGGTAGCCATATGCCAGAAATTGTGTTTAAATGTTAAATGCCAAAAAATTATCTACCAAATAAAAAAAAATTTTGGTCATTTCATAATTTTATATGTGTTTTATTCAAAAAAAAAATCGGCAACCTCTTAAAAAAACACCCTTTATATGGGACCAAAAGATTTCTTCATTAGAGTCTGTTAGTAAATCCGACATCCAAATCCTGCCAAACTGAAATTGTCCAATAGACTAAGTGATAGAGGCAACGAATATCGTGTGCCACCTTATACAACAAATATTGTCCATAAAAGAATTAAACTATTTAACAATATACCAGAAAATGTCAAAAGTGGTCCAATATTAAAAAAACAAACAAAAAATAGAAAAATTTACTATTTTCAATTTGTTCGAGAATATAATAACGAAGACCAACCAACAAAAAAGCATGAAAAATCATGATAGTGAAGTTTGTGCTAAAAAAATTAATAAAAAATTACACTGTTAAATTTGTTATTTTTCCAATTGGAATTTATTTTCAAAATAAAATTATAAAATTGGACTAATTCTAAATGTTGTGTCGTTGAATCTAGAAATATCTACAGATTTTAGCTGACATTTTAGCGAAGGTAAAGCATATACCTATTACTAAATGTAAGTAAAGTATATTTTTGAGTTTCGTTCTATTGAAAATTATATTTAGAAATTGAGCATTTTTGGCGGGTTTCAAATAATATTCCAGCTAATTTTGGAGATGTCCACGGGGTTTCACTAACATTTTCAAATAGATCATCCAATCTACTGAGTCTATAGTGAATATGATACAATTATGATGGGTTTTACTGTGTTTTAATGATACTAGAAACTTCACAATTTTGATAACTATTTCAAGTTTAATAAAGAAAGAGCTAAATATATTTACAAGTCCTGGTCAAAAAACTTAAGATTTGTATACCGCCGATCGTAGAGATGTCCACAGATTCTCACCCACATTTTCGAATAGACTACACAATATTCTACCGTTATAGTGATTGGCATCAAATTCTAATGGGTTTTGCTATGCCTATAATCGAATTCATGTTTTTATTCATATTGCCGATACCAGAGATGTCCACGGAATCTCGTCTACATTTTGCTACAACTTATAATACTTTCTGTCTATGGAGCGAAAATGGGTCAATTGTAATGGGTCTAACAATGATTTTTTGAATTTTGAAGTTTCGTGATTTTGACAAAAATGTTATTACTTCCTTCTACAATATTTTAGCAATTTCTCCAATTGGATTTTAAATTGACATTCCTAACCAAGCGGCGAACCCGTTTTAATAGATTTGTAGTATACATTGCTCGCTTATGATGAAACTTGTTTTGATAAATACAATTTTTAACATATTTCCCTTTTTTATACCGCCGATCGTAGAGATGTCCACAGGTTCTCACCCACATTTTCGAATAGACTACACAATATTCTACCGTTATAGTGATTGGCATCAGATTCTAATGGGTTTTGCTATGCCTATAATCGAATTCATGTTTTTATTCATACTGCCGATACCAGAGATGTCCACGGAATCTCGTCTACATTTTGCCACAACTTATAATACTTTCTGTCTATGGAGCGAAACAGGGTCAATTGTAATGGGCCTAACCATGATTTTTTGAATTTTGAAGTTTCGTGATTTTGACAAAAATATTATTATTTCCTTCTACAATATTTTAGCAATTTCTCCAATTGGATTTTAAATTGACATTCCTAACCAAGCGACGAACCCGTTTTAATAAAATTTTAAAATTTTTAACAAATTTAACAAATACCGTTATAGTGATTGGCATCAGATTCTAATGGGTTTTGCTATGCCTATAATCGAATTCATGTTTTTATTCATACTGCCGATACCAGAGATGTCCACGGAATCTCGTCTACATTTTGCTACAACTTATTATACTTTCTGTCTATGGAGCGAAAATGGGTCAATTGTAATGGGTCTAACAATGATTTTTTGAATTTTGAAGTTTCGTGATTTTGACAAAAATGTTATTACTTCCTTCTACAATATTTTAGCAATTTCTCCAATTGGATTTTAAATTGACATTCCTAACCAAGCGACGAACCCATTTTAATAGATTTGTAGTATACATTGCTCGCTTATGATGAAACTTGTTTTGGTAAATAAAATTTTTAAATTTTTAACAAATTTCCCTTTTTTATACCGCCGATCGTAGAGATGTCCACAGGTTCTCACCCACATTTTCGAATAGACTACACAATATTCTACCGTTATAGTGATTGGCATCAGATTCTAATGGGTTTTGCTATGCCTATAATCGAATTCATGTTCTTATTTGTACTGCCGATACCAGAGATGTCCACGGAATCTCGTCTACATTTTGCTACAACTTATAATACTTTCTGTCTATGGAGCGAAAATGGGTCAATTGTAATGGGTCTAACAATGATTTTTTGAATTTTGAAGTTTCGTGATTTTGACAAAAATGTTATTATTTCCTTCTACAATATTTTAGCGATTTCTCCAATTAGGTTTTAAATTGACATTCCTAACCAAGCGACGAACCCGTTTTGAAACTTGTTTTGGTAAATAAAATTTTTAAATTTTTAACAAATTTCTTTTTTTTATGCCGCCGATCGTAGAAATAAACCTGATATTTTGTACATTTGGTTTCTATTTCCCCTTCTTAGCGGTCCAGTCCGAAGGTCAAATTGCTCTCTTGGAAAGATCTGAAGGTTACTAGTATTTTGGAGTTCCGTTCTCGAAAATGAAACACACGCCAAGATATGATACAAATTGATTCCGTCTTGATACCGTATTGAAATCAGAAGAGATCGATCTCGATACTCCTGCTGCCTTGGAACCATTAATTTACATCAATAAATTAAAAATATACAGGGTGGGCCATTTAAGTTTTTTTTTGAACTAGCGATTATTTTGAGTATGGTAAGGGTTATGTCACTTCTGGTTTGACAGAAAGTTACTATTATCCTTCCGCTGAATGAAAATGGTTGTGTATTCGCTTGAATAACGCTGGCAAATATTTAAACATTACTTCGAAAATCATGGTAATGTTGCAGAATGTGTGCGAAAATTGCATGCGGTTTTCGGAAGAGCCGAATGCCGGGAGCTCCATATGTTCGTTATTTTGTGAATAAAATTAAAGAAATAGGCTTGCTAATTAATAAACCAACACGAACCAAGCAGCCAACCAAGCGATCACCTGAATATGTTGATGCTGTAGCCAAGAAGGTGCGTGAGTCGCCGGGAACGTCAACTCGTCATCGTGCTCAAGAATTGAACATTTCACGCACAACATTGCGACGAATTCTTCATAAAGACCTTGGTATGACATCGGATAAAGTTCAATTGGTTCAGGAATTGAAGCAAAAGGACCACCCATTGCGTTTTCGGTTCGATTGCGTTTGCGTTTGCGATCGACTTGAAGAAGATGCCGATTTTGGCAAAAGATCATCTTTTCGGATGAGGCGCATTTCCATCTTAGCGGCTATGTAAACTAGCAAAATTGTCGCATTTGGAGCACGGAGAACCCGCACGTGATCGTAGAGAAGCCGATGCATCCTCAACGAGTGACTGTTTGGTGTGGATTTTGGTCCGATGGCATCATTGGGCTATTTTTCTTTGAAAATGAGCAAAGAGCCACCGTTATTGTCAATGGTGAGCGCTACCGCGCCATGATAAACGATTTTTGTTCCTGGCACTTGAAGAGGAGGACATTGTTGGAGGACCAGCAACGATTGACGCCCTCAAAAACAATATTCGCATTGCCATTGAAGACATAATGCCGCATAATAACAAAAATGTGCTCAAAAATTGGACCGACCGTATGGCGTTCGCAGTGCAGGTAAAACAGTATGGTGGTGACTTTCATTCGTTGGATTGTTTGATGATAAGGAAAATTCTGTTGTCGTGATATGTACAATTCCATTCTGATCTAAAATCAGCTTGTTTATTCCTAATACTGGTGGTACACAAAAATTATCATTGCTAAAATATTATATTTCATTGAAGAAGGAGATTCCTCGCCCATTTTGACGGTGTAAGGATGCCTTTCTTCCGTAGTGTTATGGTTAAGTTCTCTTTATATTTCTATGGTATTGTACCAGTGTTACGTATTTCTTCTAGTAATGGAGTTAAATTGGTTACATTTATTGATGCGACCAGCCGCTTTGCTATTCGTGGGCTTCTGGATAACGCTTTTAACTTCCTGCACCATTGTGATGATTGTTGATTGAATCGTTAAAGTTGCCATCAGAAAGCTCATTTTGTTATTCACAGAATTTTCTATTAAGTTGTCATCGAAGAATTTTTTGTAATTACCTTTTGATTTTATGTAGTTAGGACAGAACCGTATAGTTTATTGTTGGTAAGTTTCAAAATTTTTCTATGCACTCGTATATAATAATTATTATGTCGGTGTATTCTAGACTTTCAAAATACTGTAAATTTAATAATTATCCACAATTTGCTTAAAAAATTTGGTTAAAAATTTAAAAATTTTATTTACCAAAACAAGTTTCATCATAAGCGAGTAATGTATACTACAAATGTATTAAAACGGGTTCGTCGCTTGGTTAGAAATGTCAATTTAAAATCCAATTGGAGAAATTGCTAAAATATTGTAGAAGGAAATAATAACATTTTTGTCAAAATCAAGAAACTTCAAAATTCTAAAAATCATTGTTAGACCCATTACAATTGACCCATTTTCGCTCCAAAGACAGAAAGTATTATAAGTTGTAGCAAAATGTAGACGAGATTCCGTGGACATCTCTGGTATCGGCAGTATGAATAAAAACATGAATTCGATTATAGGCATAGCAAAACATTTATTGATGCGACCAGCCGCTTTGCTATTCGTGGGCTTCTGGATAACGCTTTTAACTTCCTACACCATTGTGATGATTGTTGATTGAATCGTTAAAGTTGCCATCAGAAAGCTCATTTTGTTATTCACATAATTTTCTATTAAGTTGTCATCGAAGAATTTTTTGTAATTACCTTTTGATTTTATGTAGTTAGGACAGAACCGTATAGTTTATTGTTGGTAAGTTTCAAAATTTTTCTATGCACTCGTATATAATAATTATTATGTCGGTGTATTCTAGACTTTCAAAATACTGTAAATTTAATAATTATCCACAATTTGCTTAAAAAATTTGGTTAAAAATTTAAAAATTTTATGTACCAAAACAAGTTTCATCATAAGCGAGTAATGTATACTACAAATGTATTAAAACGGGTTCGTCGCTTGGTTAGGAATGTCAATTTAAAATCCAATTGGAGAAATTGCTAAAATATTGTAGAAGGAAATAATAATATTTTTGTCAAAATCACGAAACTTCAAAATTTAGAAAATCATTGTTAGACCCATTACAATTGACCCATTTTCGCTCCAAAGACAGAAAGTATTATAAGTTGTAGCAAAATGTAGACGAGATTCCGTGGACATCTCTGGTATCGGCAGTATGAATAAAAACATGAATTCGATTATAGGCATAGCAAAACCCATTAGAATTTGATGCCAATCACTATAACGGTAGAATATTGTGTAGTCTATTCGAAAATGTGGGTGAGAACCTGTGGACATCTCTACGATCGGCGGTATACAAATCTTAAGTTTTTTGACCAGGACTTGTAAATATATTTAGCTCTTTCTTTATTAAACTTGAAATAGTTATCAAAATTGTGAAGTTTCTAGTATCATTAAAACATAGTAAAACCCATCATAATTTTATCATATTCACTATATAGACTCAGTAGATTGGATGATCTATTTGAAAATGTTAGCGAAACCCCGTGGACATCTCCAAAATTAGCTGGAATATTATTTGAAACCCGTCAAAAATGCTCAATTTCTAAATATAATTTTCAATAGAACGAAACTCAAAAATATACTTTACTTACATCTTAGTAATAGGTATATGCTTTACCTTCGCTAAAATGTCAGCTAAAATCTGTAGATATTTCTAGATTCAACGACACACCATTGAGAATTAGTCCAATTTTATAATTTTATTTTGAAAATAAACTCCAATTGGAAAAATAACAAATTTAACAGTGTAATTTTTTTATCACAAACTTCACTATCATGAAAAATCGCCTTTTCAGTTCATAATTTTCCCAAGCACAGTGTCGTAATCAATCTTGACCTAACCATAATAAATTCAAACTCCTTTATTCATATACTTGAATTAGTCAGTCGAGATCCGATTCGTTGTTTAAAATAACCGTACTAAAGCATTCAGCGAAATGGTTGGTAATAGCTCTTAGAAGCTCATTTTACGAATAATTGTTGTACCTTAAGGTGGAAGGAAATTCGTAAGATTTTATCTTAGAAATAATAATATATGCCAGAAGTACTTGTATTTATTTGATTTAACTATTATATTTTTCTTGAGAAAAGTGCTGGGGGCTGACACCTAACGAGGTAATCAGAACTCCAGTCTGGAAATTGAAAATCCTAAATAGTTTACTAGAAAATGGAAAACCATTTTCAAGTAAGAAACTTGATAACTTGATGACTGAAGAAAACATGCTCTTAATATTCGATCTTCATTATTTTGAAAATAAGAACAGGTTTAGCAGTTTTTACGCAATAAATCGAATAATTTAAACACTTCTGATTTGTTAACATATTCTAAACAAATCAGAAATATATGTAGAAAAACTTTTCTAAGAATATAATTATCAATGCAACAATTCAGATAAAAAGAAAATTTCCATTTAAAATTCTTCATAAAACGACACAGACAAATGTTCTGATTCTTTGTTGATTTTGTATAAATACTATATTTAACATATTTTCCTATAGATTGGTCACGTTTGTCACGAGTCAGTTACGATACCAAACTACGAGACAAGAAAATATTTCCTTTACTGCAATAAAGTAATTTACGTGAAATTTTTTTCGTTTCACGACGTTATAAATGAAAAAAATTTAATTAATTAGCGACATCTACCTGAAAATAATTAAATTTGTAATATAATTTAAAATACATTATCTTCTAGTAGATAATACAAGAATTACATTAAGGTGTAAATTATTATATAAATATTCATTTGTATATCGATATTTTAAATAAATATCAATGCGCTTTTCAATAACGTTGCTTACTATATTATTTAGAAGCGTAATTCACTTGACGATTGGCTTCGGTAATCGCCTTAGAATGATGTATTTTAAAATATTTTACTAATTTACGTATTTACGTGCAGTTGTCGCTAATTTACACTTAATAAACACATTTTATTAAACACTTGTTTTCTTATTTCGCAAAAATTAAATTTTTGAATATTTTAATTAAGAAATCTGTTCAAAAAGTTTAAAATAGCACTTGATCGATTTCGGCTTGCTAGGCCCTCATTAGGAGTATCTACTCAGTACTCCCTCTACTAGATACTCCTGATGATGGCCTAACAAGCCGAAATCGATCGAGTGATGTTTTAAACTTTTTGAACAAATTTTTTAATTAAAATATTCAAAAAATTAATTTATTGCGAAATCAAAAAACAAGTGTTTATTAAAATGTGTTTATTAAGTGTAAGTGTGTTTCGCCAAGTGCCTACGGCAAATAGTGTTAAAAGTATATTTTTACTATAATATACTATAATTACACTTTTTACATTATAAAAATTTTTTTATTAAAACTTGTCATTTTCGGTAAAATTTAAAATATGATCTGAACTAATTTTGCTTGAAATTGAATTAAGACCCGATCGGTGGACCTATTTCGGCCTAAAATCACTGGGATCTTCCAATTTATTTATTGTTTCACCCCGATCAATCAATCCATCCAGCTGTAGAGAAGCCACAGACATTCAGCCACAGCACGCACACGCGCACATTCCCATCCGACAAAGATTTTAAAAAAAATTGCTTTTCTTGACTTCGGTGATATAGCGAATGGTAAATCTGCAAAAATAACGAGGTCAAAATTTTTCATGAATACTATACTTTATTTTACTACGTAAAATAAATTAAATGCACCGACCAAATGGCACAATGGTAGCTTTTGCGTTTGGATCGGGAGGTAACGGGTTCGAATCCTGATAGGGGCTGGATACAAAGGGAATTTTCATCAACAGATTATGATGTGTGATGAAATGGAACACTTCTATGACACCATGTCGAAGTCAAAACTCATGGGCCGACCCATCTTCCATGCCAGTATAAACTGGCATGGAGCTATGCAATGTGCAAGATGGTGATAAAATCGGAACTATTTATACCAGTACGTCCTCGAATTGGCTGATACTGGCGTAAAAATTAGGACGGAAAAAGCAAACCGAGAAAGAGTTGGGAGAGTCTTCGACCCAGAACAGATTCAAGAAAAAATAAAAAAGTAAAAGCACAAAATATAGTAATATATAAGGTAGAAAAGAAAAATCTGACGTCCTTATTATTAAACAGCCAGTTTAAAAAAAAAAAGTCCATTCTGCATTAGACGGCTCATCGAATATTCATTGCTATACTGTTATACAAGTAAATCTAAAAAAAAATTGAAGACATGCTTTTTACGTTTTCTTTGCACACATTCGTTTCAATTACGATTTTTTAGCATCACGATGTGAGTTTTGGAAGTTTATAAAAACTCAACCACGATAACGCTGCGTTAACATGATTTTTCAAGCTCTTGGTTGTAATTTATTGTTAGTACCATCAATTGTCTGTAATGTATTTATAATACCAGTTTATGATAAAACAGTAGTTTGTACATTTTGTAAGCTGTTCAATTTCACTTTAGCACAATTACAGTTTACCGCAGGCCACAAAGCAAGAGAAGCGTAAAATAGCAAAGCTAAACCCAGCGGATTGAAAAAAATATTTTCATCATTTTGAAAGCGAGTCATTAAAGTCTATCGAACGCTGTTATTTATCCCCGAAATATGACATTAGAGTTTAGAACTGCCATACTAAAAATCAAAACAACAAATTTTTAAAGTTTTTAGAAAGCAAAATGATATCGTGAGCCAAAAAAAGAATAGCTGCTTTCACTTATTTGTAGGTGTTGCCAAGTGATGCATTTAGTGGTGATGAGTCATTAATCACAATAAATAAATTTGTTTATCTATACTTTCCAGTACAGATTATTAGAAATTATTTAATATCAACCGTGAGGTTTGTAAATAGACAGAAACGCATTGTTATCGTGGTTGAACAACACCCAACTGCACTACAGCCACTCTTCCAAATAATTACTAGCGACTATTTATATACTTCTCATAAGTGTATATATTTACTAGAAATTAGGCCAGGCAGTTACAAAACACAAATCAAAAACAAAACGTACTTATCTACTGCTACTGGATAACACACCAGTTTAAAGTGAATACTATATTCAGCTTGTGCTCGTATGTCGGTTAAATTTATGACTTTTAGCGCATACAAAATTAACACTTAGGCACATAAACTACTAGTTTAATTATTGATCCTATATTTTATTAAATTTTATTTTAATTAAGGAGCACCATAAATAAACAATTGTAAACTGCGAGCAGCGATTAAATTTTCCCTAAAACAAATTTTTAGAGTTGACATTTCTAATTTCTGTGTCCTTTAACTATTTTTTTTTTAATATTAGTGTAAACAAAGAGATTTGATGGTGTTTTGGACAATTATCGAACAGTAAGTTTGCTGTAAATTGTTTTTATCTGCAATTTTTTCACAAATTCAGCGTTTTCGTATTATTGAAAATGTCTTGAAGAATCGCACAAAATAAACTGACGTTAGTATTCAAGACTACTGTTGTGGCGCTGCAAGTATGTAGTTACAGTTAGCTAGTCCCAATAAAATCATGTGACATATAAAGTTTTCATGGTTGAAAGTATTGGAAAAGCAACAGTTTTATACCAGCACTTTAGTTCAAAAATTCTTCGCTTTGGCGCTGGTGGCAAATTAATCCTATATACTTAATAAACACATTAAAACACTTGTTTATTATTTCGCAAAAAACTTTTCTTTTTTTTTCCAAAATGTTTAAAAAATTACTCGATTAATTTCGACTTGTTAGGTCATCACCAGGTTTTTACTCTTTTTGTAAATAATAAAAATTTGTGTAATTGACAAAAAATATGTAAAAAAGTGAAAACTCTGAAAAATAATTATTTTTAACTTTTAGTTATCTACAGTTACAAGAAAAATTCATTTATGCATCTACATTGCCATCTGTTTTCGTTTTGAACAAACTCTAAACAAATGTTTAATGGCACTAGCTACATTTGAGAAGGAAAATAATTTAAAAGTGTAAATTATTGTTTGTAGTGGAAAATTACGTGCAATCTAGTACAAAATATTTAGCTTTTTACACGGTTTCTTCGTAAATGTCAAATAATCTAGTAAATAACAAAAATCTTTGATAACTGGGGATCTGAACGCTATACAGTCTTTAAATGCAAAATATTAGTATATACTGGGGCACTCCCACTGCGAGGAAGCCACACCTAGCTTATTTTGCGACATGAATGAAGTCGCCAATTCTGGTAGGATGCGAGGTTAAATCAAAACATTAACGACTGCATGTAAAACCTGCTTCCACAACATTTTATTTTATCATTTAAGGTTACTATTCTTTGCGCCACTCTACATCTCATAGGCGTGTAGCCTATTTAAAATAATATGAAAGCTTTCCTTATTCGCCCTTGGTGCTAAAATTTATGAGGCTATGATTAACACAATTTTAGTACCATTGGTAAAACTCAAGTTGTTTAAGGACGAGTATCAACTCTAAATAATATACAATGGAAGGCTGGCGCTGAAGTTGTAAAACAAATCGAGTTTCACTTCTTTTGGGTCTATTGTATCTGCCTACAGGCTTCAGATAAAGAATATCAAACGACACAATTTGATGGTGTAAATCAACGTAAAATATTTACATCCTCTGCTACATACCTGCTAATGTTATGACTATGGAATACTCTTTGACAAAACATGTATTATTTCCACTATTTAAACTACAGGGGCGATAGATTCGACGTGACAAAAAAGTGGAGTTTAGTGGCAATGTTACTTATCTTAATTATGAAGATTTTGAATCAGCTTTAGCCAAAGAGGAACTACACTAACAAAGAATAAAAATAAAATTCATTATTCCCTTCAGCATGAGTTATCTATTTTTTCATATCTTTGACTTTGTATCTGATAGTAATTTCTCAGCATATACTAATATCTCGCTCTTTGAGGACTGCCTGAGGAAATACAAATTTTAATAATGCGTTTCACGGACGAATTTTGATTACATTTTTTTTAAGCTCGACAATGAGTCTCATAGTTTCTAGTTGTAATAGCTTTTTATTATTAAGAATGAAATAATCTAGAGCTTATCAAATTTCAAATATGTATATCTTGGATATTCCAATGTTAAAACAATCATAATAGTTATGTGTTTTATCAAACTGATGTTATGAAACACATGAAATCTAGTAACCTCAAATTATTTGACATATTAAATTTTATATTTCATTTTCAACGTTACACAGTCAATTCTAATAATTATTGAATTATGGAGGAGACAGCACGCTTGTCACGAAAAAGTAAATTTTTATTTACTTTACATACTGTAAAAAATTAGCTCATGTAATTAAAACGCGTAAATTACGTCGTGTAATTTACACGTCAAACAGTGAAGCAAACTACCCCAAAGGAGAATAACCGTTTAAAATCAATATATCTTGTTGGGGGCGATACTTAAAGCTATTAGAAAAAAATTTCAATATAATGAGGTAGCTCACATTTCAAAAACTACCACTAAGGAGTAGGTAAAACTCTATAAAACCCATTGTTCAACTTATGATTGAACAGTATTAAGTCATTTCCGGATTTTCCTTAAATGGCGTTGAAATTAAATTTAGATGTAACCCAAAACAAATCGACACATAATCGCTAGCGTTGCACTTTATTTGAATATAATTAAGTAAAATTTTGTTATTAGTGTAATGAATGTAAATTGTTGTTAGTATAATCAACGACAAAATTGTATAAAAACCAGAAAGTTTTGCTAAATAAAGTGATTTTGTTCAGGTTACTTAAAGTGTGCAGTTCATTCTTAGATTGAGGCCTCACCCGTGGTAACCACAAAAACTCTACAACAATTGGTCACAGACGAAGCATCAAAATATCCGATTGGGTCCAAACTCACATTAAACGATTTCTATGTGGTTGATCTATTATCTGGGGCAACACAATAACAGAGGAAAAAAACTGAGCAGAGGGAGGTAAAAGAACTTCTCTCACTAGGAGATTAAAATGGACCAGCAACAACAAAACAATATTAGAAGAACTTTCAGAGAGACTTAAAGAAACTGGTCTACACACGATAGAATTTGACGAGACAATAAAAACTCTAGGACACCTCTGGAACTCTGCAACAGATACATTTCAATTTAAAGTCTCCTTGCAAGGAACTAAACCAGTGATATCCAAACGAACAATTCTATCGGATGCATCTAGGCTTTTTGGTCCGCTAGTATGGTTAGCACCCGTGGTAGTTCAGGCGAAAACCTTGCTGTAAGATTTATGGACATCTGGCGTGGGATGAAAAACTTAATTCAAAATTTAATGACAGATGGTCAAACTACAAACTAGAACTTCCACAGCCCCATAAACATGCGAAGAGTATAACCAAAGCAAATTATCTAGCCTTAACAGTATTTTCAATTTGCTGCGTACTAGGTTTGGCACAGGCTCAGATCAATGTTACACCATTCAACCATTCAACAGGGATATATTTCTAGGATATAGGCAAACTAGAAGTGGTAGCCATGAAGTGGAGGTTAGTAATTTACTACAACATGACGAGTTATTGGGAGGAGATAGAAGTTTTTAAAGAAGCTCAGATCGAATTGGAAGCAGCTTGCAAGGAGCTCTCTAACTTAAGATGCGACATTATCCTAAAACAACTTCAGTAGCAAGAGTTCTGTGACACAGTGTCTTCAGTGACACAGTAGGTTTTATGTTTGGAGACATGTTTGGGCTTCTCACCCAGCTTGAAGCTGGCCAATATGAAGTCCAATTTGGGAATATTAAACAATGAAAATCATCTAATGGCACTGATGAGAAACCAAACATCGATAATAGACAACACAATCAAGTTGGTAAAGTACAATTCTAATCTAACAGTGACATCGTTGAATAATCTAATTAAAGTGCAACATAAACTAAGATTGGAAATGGAGTTGTTGAACGAGTATCGAACATGCACATTAAGAGACGAAAATTTTCAAATTATTGCCATTGACACAGCACACAACAATATCAACAATGAATTTCACAAGTCATCTAAACGTATAAACGGAACCATCAATCTAAATAAATTCGGTTCACAAATAAAAACTAGAAGAATAGTGAACGATAATCCCAAATTAATAACGGCACTGGACGCAACAAATTTGGAGAAGGAGCTGGAAATAATAAAAGGAAATCAACAACTGCCGACAAGAATAAATCACCATGATGTTCATCGCTACACGGTTTCCTACACAATCATAGGAATTTTGATCATTTGCTTCGCATTTGTTACTTCAAATTTAAGCCTCAGTCAGTGCCAACACTTCCTCGACCAAATTCACCGTAAAGGACACCAACAGAATCCAACTGTCGCACAACCAATGAATTCATTGCTACCTGGGAGTATGTTCAACTTATGATTGAACAGCTTTAAGTCATTTCCGGATTTTGTTACATCGCGTTAAAATTAAATTTAGATGTAACCCAAAACAAATCGACACATAATCGCTAGCGTTGCACTTTATTTGAATATAATTAAGTAAAATTTTATTATTAGTGTAATGAATGTAAATTGTTGTTAGATAATCAACAACAAAATTGTATAAAAACAAGAAAGTTTTGCTAAATAAAGTGATTTTGTTCAGTTTACTTAAAGTGTGCAGTTCATTCATAGAGTATTTTGAGGCCTCACCCGTGGTAATCTCAAACAATCTCGACAATTAAGACCAATTAACTAATTTGGAATTAACACCCATATTTCGGTAAATTGGCTATAGACTTGCTATAAATGTAACAACCAAACCTAAAATTTGATAAAACAGCTCATTCATTCATAACAGCCTACATCATAAAACTCGGTCATATTACATCGAATTATCTTCCTGTATAAGAAATAGGTACCCTCGAATTATTTGTAACAGCCCACACGCACAAAAATAGATCATAGCTTCGAAATACCTTCCCACCTCTTCCTGAATAAGCATTATGATCGATTTTTGTGGGTGGGCTATTGCAATAAATTCAGGTGGCTGTTTCATTAAATTTGAAGGTGAAACGAAAAATGTATTTTTTCAAGAGTTGTATCCCTTTGAGGTAATTTTCTGGGGGTAGAACTATGCCAATCCGTTGTATTTTAATTTGGAAAAATTTCAATAGCACTTCCAATAAATACAATATTATAAATTTTAACAGAAATATGAAAAGTGTGGTGTAACTTTGTCCAATGCTAGCCACAGACGGGCTATTACAGCTTAATGAAACTGGTAAACAATTTTCTAACTGTGTAACAAATTTCTAATTATTTTGTAAACAATTCTAGTACTATGCTAATTGGAATGTGCTACACGTGCTGGAGCAGTATTAGAGTCATGATTTGCGATGTGTGCGATTAGAACATTTCGGTTGCATTATTCCAACCCCTACAAACGCTTCTATAAAACTGCGGATATACCTCTCAATATACATCACAATCTGATCTTATTTTGCTATTTTCTTATTCCGATTAGATTAGCCAGAACACTCACGGCTATTACACCTCAAAATACTCAATTCGAGTTGTCGTTACATAGAATCATTTTTAATCTCTAGCACAAAAACTTTTTCTTTTTCTTTCAGTTTTATATTTTTTAATACTGTAGTGTGCAGGCGAATACACGAAAACAACTAAATTATTTAGTTAGTTTAATTATTCATTACCGACCAAATGGCACAGTGGTTAAAGCTTTGGCGTTTGGATCGGGAGGTACCGGGTTCGAATCCCGATAGGGGCAGGATGCAAAGTGAAATTTCATCAACAGATTTCGATCTGTGGTGAAATGTAACACATCTATGACCCCCTGTCGGTGTGCAAAACTCATGGGCCGACCCATCTTCCATGCTGGCATAGGCTGGCATGGAGCTTGCAATGTGCAGATGGTCTTAAAATCGGTCCTATAGCCGTACGTCCTCGAGTTGGCCGCAAGGCGTAAAGTAAGGACGTTAAAAGCATAACCGCGGAAGAGCAGGGTGAGCCTTGAGCCCCAAAACAGATCGCATAGTTACCAATATAAAAAAAAAAAAAAAATAAAAAAAAATAAAAAAAAAAAAAATAAATTATTTTGTTTCAAAGAAAATTAAATAATTTTCAGAAATCCTATAAATTCATCGTAAAATATGGACTAAATTCGATTTGATCATCATTCGGCAACCTTAGGACATCAAAGAAACCTACCTTTCCAATATAGCAAGGCGTACGCACGCTTTCTAAAAAATTTCCGAAATAAATTTTTTTATATTCTTCACAATAAATTGGTTTAAAGCCAGGGATTCCATGATGACTCTAATTCACCGAATGGTGCAGAAGTAAACATGTTTTAAGTTCAGTTTTGTACAAACACTCGAAACTGGTGACTTGTTTTATAGTCCAATCAATATAACTATTGTATATGTCAGAGCGTCCGAAAATACTGTATGTGTTTTAAATTGCAAATCATGGTTGATAATGCAGCATGAACTTATTCAAAACTACAATTTGTTGTATTACCGCATAATATGATAACTGATTTGTTAGCAATTATTTGTTTTTAAAAATCCCAAACCAAATTACAAAAGAGCTTTTCTAACTTTTATTTAAAAAACTAAAACGAAATTTAGAAACAAACCTATCTTCACCATGCTTTTTTGTTATTACTCCTTAATATCTAATGTACATATGGATACATAAAAAATACTTGCTTACACCCAACATATACTCGTATTTTATGTAAGATCACGTAAATATTATGTTAACTTTTTTCCATCAGCAATATTATAACAGTTTTTGTTTTTTGCTCTAAACGGGTAATTTTAGTTTGTTGAACGAGAACAATGCTTGAACTTATATTTTGTACGTTGGTACTGTGGTAGGTAACATGTAATATACAGAAAATAGCGCAATATAACAAAACAAATGGGAAATGAATAATTTTCATACAGTTATGTAGATATGTATACACAGCAATAACGAAACAAAGGAAAATTGGGGAAGAAGGAAAACTAAAAATAAAGAAGAAAACTATGTTATGAAAATTCTTGATTGCTTTTTAATGAGAGTTTTTCCTATTTTTATATTTTTTATATTTTCTTTTTTTTGTGGAAAGTAAAGAGTTTTCAATTCTATTATTTTGTGTTTTATCGATGAGCTTTTATATAATACACAAAAAAGATGACAAAAAAATCTAGAAATAAAAAAGTTTTCCGTTTTAAACTTTTTTTGTTGGTCTTATAATAGAAATTTCATAAAATCTAGTTACTAGTATTCTCGATTCTTATAAAGTACATGTATAATAGGTAAATACAGTATATAATTTCTTCCTTGTGCTTTTGTGTCTGTGCGGTTGTTGTAATATTTTCAATTAGTAAAGTTGAGCAAACATTTAAATTAAAAATTTTCGATACTGAATAATTTTCTCAGTTTATTTGACTTTGATTTTATTTTTTATTAATCAGACCGCCCTCCCACTCCTAAACAATAAGGTACGTGTGTACGAGTTAAGAGCATTTATGGCAAATATGCTAAATAGATTTTTAATCGAAAAACTAAAAATGTAATATTATTGATAGACGACGGTTTCAGAGACGTTTTATGGTAGTGAACGAGGGAATTTTTTGCTTTACTATCCTTTATAGTTGACCCAGACTTAACAGTACATACGATTCAGAATAATGAAAAACTGTGGGTGGACAGCTCCAGTATTACGTATATTATGAAATAGTTTAACTTTATGAGTTATTATGTGAATTTAGAATTAATATAAAGGGGTGTCAATTACGTTAAAATATTTGATATGGGTTGACCCAAAATTTCAAACTATTGTACAATATATAATGATCTAAAATTGTAGGAGTTGTAACGTAGTTTTTAGAATTACGACAATTAAAATTGATACGTATCAAGCAACGTAATTATTTTACGTACATACAATAACATTATCCGTAACCGCACGACAAAGAACAGCGTCTAGGGCACCGAGTAACCGATTGCATTTAACTGTGTCTTTCAAATTTTATCGAAAATTGTAACAAGCAGGTTATATATATATAACAAGAGGACGTCTGCGAAGACGCAGATAATTTAATATTAAAACGACAGCACTTTGAAATACACACTAATTTTAAATTGATTTTAAATTCAAAGTTTTGATCAATATTGACTGTTCCATTTTAGAAACAGTGTTTATTTACAATTTTTACAACCAACAGTATAATATAAGGGTGTAAAATAGATATTTCAAATGTAGGCAATGAAGCAAACGAATTTTATTTTTTGAAATTTACTTGTTATACAAACCTTTGCGAAGCTGATCCAAATTTATATCCTAAAAAATTAGTTTTTTTACGCTGGTAAACGGCCATTATCAATTGTAAATACTATCATGAAAGACTACTATCATGAAACTATAAATTCACCTAATTTCACAAACATTTGAGTAGTAAATACATATTTATATATATAAATAAATAAAAATTTATCTTATGTATACATTATTTCAATTCAAGATAATTACTATGTCATCACGAAGTGAAGAAAATAACATTACACTATTAAAATGTACAGAACAATGAATTTCAGAAAAAACATAATTGAAATAAAATTAAATAATTGTTTCATTGGTATGACTATGATATGATATGATATGATAGAGGCGTACAGGCCAGCCATAACGGCGATCCTAGGTACGTTATCATAATCTTGAAATATCAACAAATAAAAAACAAATTATATCTGAATGCGAATAATATTTCAGCATCATCATGCGGGCCCAGGCCCTGCCTGCATCCTTAACAAATAAGGTTACTTAGGAAAGGATGTTAGTCACAGAAACAACTAGGGCGAACCGCAGCAAAGCCATTTTCTAACTACTTACATAAATTAAAATGTTAGTCTCAATTAAATTCACACTCTAGATTAAATTTTGTTAGTTAACTAATTTCGGTTAGTTATGGTTGAGGTAAAGGATACTAATATTCATCATATGTATTCGGCATCAGTCATAATAAACTGGTTTGGTGACTTAATTCACATCTATGGGTAATCTCATCATATGCTGCTTGTAACCTTATAATGCCCTATCTTCCCATCCAACACCATCTAACCAAGGGATTTTACATTCGTAGTGACTCGACAGCATTGTTATACATAAACATGGCCTAAATCTTCCGTTGATATTGTTAAAAACAAAAATAAAAAATAATGTGATAAAAATCGGTATTGTCATACAGCTACCTATATTTAAATTCATCCAACTAAAAGCAGGGTTGATTTATATCTAACGTTCACACAAACTTCACTAAAACATAACCTGAATTCAACCAGAAAGATAGCAAAAAGTCTTTGGATCGTTAATACATTTGATTGTATTGAGTTTATGCTCAAAGCGTAAGTATTGAAATAGACCTCCTCATCAAGAATGTTGCAATCACAATCTTCCCTGACCTTCCGGTATGTTATTTTTTTTTTAATAATACAAATAAATTGAATTATATTTGCCGACAACGGGATCCATTCAGAACTGCATAATTTAAAATTGCATTTTTCAAAACGGCAAATTTAAAATCTGCATAAGGTACAGCATTTTTCAAAACAGCATATTTCAAAACGGCATAGGTACAAATCGACATTTTTAGAATTGCACAAGATTTCAATCGATTATAAATCTAGAATTATCTTTTCATTAATTTCTTTAATATGAGCAACAGGTACGGTTATTTAGTAACGGAATACGATGAAGTTTGACATGAATAAAACTTTTAACGATTCTTGGATCAAATTCTAGGATAAAGCCAATTGAAAAGGAACTTGTCTATTTCTTGGTCGATTAAGATCAAACTTCACAAGTTCCTGTGGCAGGCTTGAATTTTCAAATGAAATTGAATTTTCAAATGAATTTCTTCTACATGTTTTATATAAAAACTTTAGTAGGCATGTTATAAGAAAAATTTACCTTCATTGGAATTACAAATTATTTGAAGATTTAGTATGCATATAATATTCTCCTTCACCTAAATTTTTATAAAGAGCTTCGAAGTTCTAGTTAGTTACTACAATTGCATGATCGTAGCAGATTACTCCATATTGGAATAAATCTCATGCAAGTTTTTCTTAATTTAATGGGTTCGAAAAATTCGATTCTAAGATATTAGTTTCAAGATATGTAGCGTTATTAACGTAAGTTGCCACTACAATTTTTGTTTGAGGGTTTTCCTATTTATGGTCTTGCCCAAGATAGTACATTTTAAGAAATCACAACAATTTTATGTTTATCGCACCTATGTGATATGAGGCATAGCATGTTTACATCAAAATATCGTGAATACTACATCGAAGCTCAGGTATATATTTATACATATGACACCTGGTATGTATTATGTTAAAACGGTTTGTAATTGTTTTATTAATTTGATGTTACTTAGAAGCAGTGGGCGAAGCGCAACAGAAATACCTACTAAAATGTATCGAATATTTCAGCAGCAACGAATATTAATATTTACTGCATTTCAAACTTGTAATAATTAATTGTTATTGATGCCTCATTCCAAAATTATTCAGTGTTGCCAATTTTCCAATTTACCAATTTAAATTTTTACCAACCGAACAAAATTAAATTTCGATCTTTAGCTAATTTTCGTTTGCAGTCGTGCGTTATATTTTTTGTACTCGAATTTTATTTGGTTGCTCTGTTTATAAGAAAATATACAAAAATGGTACGCATACAAAACAATTAAGTTAAAATTTATTTATATGTATTAAAGAGAATCTAAGAATCTAAATAAACGATAAATGTCGTTATGAAAAGTTCCGTTTTGTACCTATGTCGTTTTGAAAAATGCAATTTTGTGAAATGCTGTTTTGAAAAATGCAGTTTTGAAAAATGCCGTTTTGCACCTATGTCGTTTCGTTTCGAAAAATGAAATTTTGAAAAATGTCGTTTTAAGGAATGCCGTTTTGAAAATGCCGTTTTGTACCTATGTCGTTTTGAAATATGCAATTTTGAAAAATGCCGTTTTGAAAAATGCAATTTGGTGAAATGCTGTTTTGAAAAATGCCGTTTTAATTAACCATTATGCCGTTTTGAAATATGCAGTTTAGAAAAATACAGTTTTGTACCTATGTCGTTTGAAAAATGCAGTTTTGAGAAATGCCGTTTTTTAAAATGCCGTTTTAAAATATGCAATTTCGACCGGGACCCGCCGACAACTTAAGTGTTTTAAGTCAGGACTTTCAACAAAATTTCAATTTATAGAATTATACTTTAAATAATTAATGAACGAATTTAATTTAGGAACACAAAACATTCTAGAAATATCTCGAGCCTAGAATGCATAGAAGTCATTTAATTAATTTTAAATCCCTTGTCTCTTTTGTGTACAATAGCCCATCTAGCGGAAGAACGGAGTAAATATTCACAAATCGAAGTTACATATACCACCAAATTAATTAATTATAAAATCATCCATTTGTGAAACAAACATTCACAAATCAAACATTCACCAAATTAATTAATTATAAAATTATAAAATCCTCCATTTGTAAATTTAAATTCAATATCGTCCTTCTATTTTAATTCTGTCGTCAACCTGAACGTACGTCTTATTGTAAAAATATCAGTATTAAAGTGTACCGGCCAAATGGCACAGTGGTTAAAGCTTTGGCGTTTGGATCGGGAGGTACCGGGTTCGAATCCCGATGGGGGCACATTTTCCATGTCCAGTACTATAGGCTGGCATGGAGCTATGCAATGCGCAGATGGTAACTTAAATCGGTCCTATAGCCGTACGTCTTCGGCGTACTTCGCCGTACGTCGGATATTGCGGTAAAGCAAAATGGGAAAATCAACCGCGAAAGAGCAGGGAGTGCTTCGGCCCCAGAAAAGATTGCACGGTTTAAAAATATTAAAAAAGTGTATAAAGTTAAAACAAATTAATAAAAAAAAATCATTTAATTTATAACATATCTATATCATTTGTGTGTTATCCGATTATTCTCAAATTATCAACTATTTGGGTAAGTTTTGTTAAAAGATATTTATAACCTCTTAATAAGCACTAATAAAATCGTAACTTTAATTTCTGTAAAAATATCTGATTCTTTACGGTATCATGAATACTTTTCAAAACTATTACAAGTGCCATACAAGTGCCTCCCGAAGGTAATTGCTTCTTCTCCTCATTAGTAACCCAAATAATATCCTGTCGTAAATGGGCACATACAGTGAATATAGGAACCATGCAAAAAACCTTAGAGAGATAGCTATTAATCATATTCGCCGTAATGTTACACGTTATGAAACCGTTTTAATCGAATCAGCCAAGGAAAAATAGCCTGAATTAGAAACTTGCGATCAATTAATCAATTTATTTCTTATTGAACTTGCCCGTGAGAATACTTGGGGTGGTGAGGAAATATTACACTACAACAGAAATATGTCAGGACAAAATCGAAGTATATTAAGTCAATACAACTCCATTAATCTTTGGTACTTCAATTGAAAAATATTTCGAGTACTTTACATTAATAACAATCATTATGATGGATTATGTAGAAAATATTTTTTAAACTACCCCCCTCTATTCATTATCCTTCAATTAGTCATCTTATGCAAATACAGACCGGTTCTAGTTCATTCCGGTTACAACCAGTCAAATCTAACAATCAACTATCTCTCATAATAACTAAACGTAATAATTTTTGTGTAGGAACATGGAATGTTCGGGGTTGTGCTAAGGTTTCAAAGCAATTAATAATCGATAAAACATTAATTAAAGTTGGAACAGATATTGTAGCTATACAGCAACGAATATTAATATTTACTGCATTTCAAACTTGTAATAATTAATTGTTATTGATGCCTCATTCCAAAATTATTCAGTGTTGCCAATTTTCCAATTTACCAATTTAAATTTTTACCAACCGAACAAAATTAAATTTCGATCTTTAGCTAATTTTCGTTTGCAGTCGTGCGTTATATTTTTTGTACTCGAATTTTATTTGGTTGCTCTGTTTATAAGAAAATATACAAAAATGGTACGCATACAAAACAATTAAGTTAAAATTTATTTATATGTATTAAAGAGAATCTAAGAATCTAAATAAACGATAAATGTCGTTATGAAAAGTTCCGTTTTGTACCTATGTCGTTTTGAAAAATGCAATTTTGTGAAATGCTGTTTTGAAAAATGCAGTTTTGAAAAATGCCGTTTTGCACCTATGTCGTTTCGTTTCGAAAAATGAAATTTTGAAAAATGTCGTTTTAAGGAATGCCGTTTTGAAAATGCCGTTTTGTACCTATGTCGTTTTGAAATATGCAATTTTGAAAAATGCCGTTTTGAAAAATGCAATTTGGTGAAATGCTGTTTTGAAAAATGCCGTTTTAATTAACCATTATGCCGTTTTGAAATATGCAGTTTAGAAAAATACAGTTTTGTACCTATGTCGTTTGAAAAATGCAGTTTTGAGAAATGCGGTTTTTTAAAATGCCGTTTTAAAATATGCAATTTCGACCGGGACCCGCCGACAACTTAAGTGTTTTAAGTCAGGACTTTCAACAAAATTTCAATTTATAGAATTATACTTTAAATAATTAATGAACGAATTTAATTTAGGAACACAAAACATTCTAGAAATATCTCGAGCCTAGAATGCATAGAAGTCATTTAATTAATTTTAAATCCCTTGTCTCTTTTGTGTACAATAGCCCATCTAGCGGAAGAACGGAGTAAATATTCACAAATCGAAGTTACATATACCACCAAATTAATTAATTATAAAATCATCCATTTGTGAAACAAACATTCACAAATCAAACATTCACCAAATTAATTAATTATAAAATTATAAAATCCTCCATTTGTAAATTTAAATTCAATATCGTCCTTCTATTTTAATTCTGTCGTCAACCTGAACGTACGTCTTATTGTAAAAATATCAGTATTAAAGTGTACCGGCCAAATGGCACAGTGGTTAAAGCTTTGGCGTTTGGATCGGGAGGTACCGGGTTCGAATCCCGATGGGGGCACATTTTCCATGTCCAGTACTATAGGCTGGCATGGAGCTATGCAATGCGCAGATGGTAACTTAAATCGGTCCTATAGCCGTACGTCTTCGGCGTACTTCGCCGTACGTCGGATATTGCGGTAAAGCAAAATGGGAAAATCAACCGCGAAAGAGCAGGGAGTGCTTCGGCCCCAGAAAAGATTGCACGGTTTAAAAATATTAAAAAAGTGTATAAAGTTAAAACAAATTAATAAAAAAAAATCATTTAATTTATAACATATCTATATCATTTGTGTGTTATCCGATTATTCTCAAATTATCAACTATTTGGGTAAGTTTTGTTAAAAGATATTTATAACCTCTTAATAAGCACTAATAAAATCGTAACTTTAATTTCTGTAAAAATATCTGATTCTTTACGGTATCATGAATACTTTTCAAAACTATTACAAGTGCCATACAAGTGCCTCCCGAAGGTAATTGCTTCTTCTCCTCATTAGTAACCCAAATAATATCCTGTCGTAAATGGGCACATACAGTGAATATAGGAACCATGCAAAAAACCTTAGAGAGATAGCTATTAATCATATTCGCCGTAATGTTACACGTTATGAAACCGTTTTAATCGAATCAGCCAAGGAAAAATAGCCTGAATTAGAAACTTGCGATCAATTAATCAATTTATTTCTTATTGAACTTGCCCGTGAGAATACTTGGGGTGGTGAGGAAATATTACACTACAACAGAAATATGTCAGGACAAAATCGAAGTATATTAAGTCAATACAACTCCATTAATCTTTGGTACTTCAATTGAAAAATATTTCGAGTACTTTACATTAATAACAATCATTATGATGGATTATGTAGAAAATATTTTTTAAACTACCCCCCTCTATTCATTATCCTTCAATTAGTCATCTTATGCAAATACAGACCGGTTCTAGTTCATTCCGGTTACAACCAGTCAAATCTAACAATCAACTATCTCTCATAATAACTAAACGTAATAATTTTTGTGTAGGAACATGGAATGTTCGGGGTTGTGCTAAGGTTTCAAAGCAATTAATAATCGATAAAACATTAATTAAAGTTGGAACAGATATTGTAGCTATACAGTAAACAAATTCAGTTGTCCTTCAAATCAACAGTCCGCATTATAATTGGTATTTGAGTCATAGAAAAGGAGTGATGCCCACTGTACGGAACTGTGGAGTTAAAAACGGAGTTGGAATATTAGTGAAACAAAATTGTGGATAAAAATGCGATATTTCAAAGGTATATCAGAAAGATTAAGTTTTGCAATCATAGATGTCAAAGGATTAAGTGAAGTGTTACTAATTTGTACCCATTTCCGATCAGATTTGAATTTAACAATTTCACATCTCTTAACTCGTATATAGAATAATTACAATTATACGAAAGTATAGTAAAACTCCTCATGGCGAGAATGGCCCACTTAAAGCCACTCTTTATATCTTAATGGAAGTTGAGATTTTGGCTATTGGTCATCAGTCCACTATAATTTTCGAGAAGTTCTGGTCCTAACCTTTGCCAGTGCAAAATTTTAGTACCATGCAATTGGTATTTCATGGCGAGAATGACTCACATATAGCCCCTTTGAGAACACACTTTATATCTGAATGGAAGTTGAGATTTTGGTATTGGTCATCGGTCTGTAGCGGCCTGTTTCTTCAACTACAAGAAACACCGCACAATATACAAACGGACAATTCTCCGTAGACTGAATTATTTATGAACGGACAATTCTCCGTATAAATAATTATATTCCAAATGAATATGCAACAACAGTCTTGTTACATAAAATCGGTACATACAACAAAAACAATTTTGTACACAAAACAAAATTAGTAAATCTCATTATCATGCCGATTTTCATATCAATAAAAATCGTTATCAATAATATCTTATCATTGAAATGAACAGTATTGCAATCGTATCATAGATGCCACCATCCTTTTTGTGATAACCAAGACACAAAAATATTTAAATTAAACGATGGCACGGTAGTTACTAAAATCGTATTATAGATTCCCCCCATCATCATTAAATAATTGTGATAACCAATGACACAATCATTTAATACCTAAGTTAACATGATGGCGTGGCAATCAGAAGAAATTAAATTTATCATTTCAATACTGTTCATAGGCGTACGCACGTCTATGACACAAACAAATTGGTAACCAGCTGAAACCAGATTTTTTGGATGCAATTTAGATTTTTATTGTCTTGTTTACCAAATGCAACAATACTGGATCAATCCAACTCTTACGATCCAGATTGCATTACAAATTTTTGTATATAAATTATACAAAATTTCCATTTTTTACTATTCAGTTTTGGATTTACAAGGTGCAGTAGCTCAACAGCACAGCAGCCGAAATAATTATTATTATTTGTTTAAAATAAAGTTTTTTTATTAATTTTCAAAATTAAATTAAATTTTGTTTTTTATTTATTTACTATTATTATTATTATTTGATTTTCTAAGTGCTCCGCTTCGAATTCGGCTTCTCCACTTCGACAAGGACTTTCAACATCAACAGGTCTCACTATGATTTTCGAGTAGTAGCCATGAGGTACCAATTATATCGTCCTAAAACTTTGCACTGGCAAAAGTTAGGACCAGAACTACTTGAAAATCATAGTGAGACCGATGACCAATACCCTAAATTTCAACTTCCGTTAAGATATAAAGTATGAATTCTCATTGCTGGTATACTCGTATATGGGCCTTTCTCGCCATGAGGTACCAATTACATCGTCCTCAAACTTTGCACTGGCAAAGGTTAGGACCAGAAATACTAGAAAATCATAGTGACACCGATGACCAATACCCAACATCTCAACTTCCAAGTTATAAAATGTGTTCTCAATGTCGCTATATGTGTTCCATTCTCGCAATGAAGTACCAATTACATCGTCCTAAAACTTTGCACTGGCAAAGGTTTAGAACATTACTACCCGAAAATCGTAGTGAGACCGATGTGGCCAATACCAAGATCTCAACTTCCATTGAGATATAAAGTGTGTTGTCAAAGTGGCTATATTGCGCCGTTCTCAATATGAGGTGAGATATTTAGCTTCATTCTGAAGAAAGAAACCATGTCAGCTCTACTTTAAATATTTTTTCTGTCAGCAGATCTCTCGATATCATATTGGGGCGAGCTCTTTCATATGAAATTTTTTTTTCGAACATGTCTGTTATTTTTAAATAAATCACGTCGATTATAGAATCCGCGGGAACGAATCGAATGCGGATTGGAAAATGCATATTAATAAAATGGAAACCAATTACTATAAATCAAAGTAGCCAAGAAAATTTGTATTGATTTCCATACAAATCGTTTTTTTTGATTCCCCGTACAAATGCAAAAACATTGTTGCGGGTCTAATGAAAACCCATAGGAATTTCTATGATACTATGATTTAAAATTTTGTTTTAGGTTTTTTTATATGCAGTTTCAATCCGCAATCGATTCGATCGCACGGATCTTAAAGAAAAACTATTATTAAATAGAAGCTTTAATTGTTTATGTGTTTAATTGTACGTAATCTTTTTAAATTAAACGTCTGATTGGGCCGAAAGTATAAGATATTAAAATCGGGACATATTTTACTACCGTGATAGTAAATTTTGTAAACCATTTTTATGTGATAGCTATTCAGAGCTCATCTCTGATTTAATTTAATTTAATTTTATAAACACGTTCATTTTTGGGATTACTGGGAAGTTGATCGTGAATTTCAGTGTAGTATTTGAGTTCTTACTCGTTACTGCATTTAAATTTTTTTACGCTCTCCGAAGATCTCACTCGCTCCATAAAGAGGTCATATTTTGATCTGTCTTTTACATTTTCTATGATTTTGTTAGGATTGATTCTGGTTATAGGTCATATTGATCGCAACTATTCTCTATATTATTACAGAACGCGTGATCTACCAGAGGGGTCTTTTATCGTTGTTCTAGACTTGTTGAGATATTTCCCACAGGTTTGCAATTATTATTTTTTATTTTATTATATGATCGATCACTCATCGATCATTCATCGCAGCAGCTGTATCTCGCTAATAACTCGGCGAATATTGTGTTCCAAGTGTTCAATCGACCCTGACGCCGTTAATGTAGACAAGTGACTTAATATAACCTAAAGAAAATAATATAATGGAGTTAGATCACACGATCTCGGTGGCCAGTTAACAGAAGCATTACGAGAAATTAGTCTGCCATCAAATATTTATTTAAGTAAATTTATTGTATCCCGCGCTGTGTCATGTGGCAGCGTCTTGTTGGAACCACATATCAGCAAGATTTATGCCAGCCTATTGGGGTACAACAAGTTAGAAATCGTATCTCTATAGCGTTCACCGCTGACACCTTTCGATATTAATGTTAATGATTCCGCCGGCCCATAAAGAATACACCACAATTGACTTCGAAAGATAAAACTGTTTTGGATAATCAAAAAACATTATATCTGCTTAAATTTTAGAAAGGCAACAAGGTACCCTCGTTGAAAATTTAATCTTTAATTTTTTTTAATCTTTTAATTTATTGTCGCTTCTCTAAACATCATTCAAAATTTGAAAAAGCTGCTACTTCCGGCACACGGATTTCCACAAATTTTCGCAAGAATCTCTCAATTAATTGAAAATGTTTAAGTGTGAATTTTTTTTCCAAATAGTCAATCCGTCTGGACCGTAGAGACGATTTTGGTGCTTTTTCCATAAATTAGAAGGTCATAGTAATGTTTGGCCGAAATCGGTTCACCTGAAGTAGTAGCTTCCACAAGAACTTTTTCGATAGTTGCACATATTTTGAAAAGTATATAACATTTATGAAAAAACGATTAAAAACAAGAAGATTGTAAATTAAATTTCAAACAAAATTAGTGGGGTACAAAAATGTTCTAATTTTTTAAATTTTACCAGATATGACGAGTTTTGATAAAAAAAATTATTTCACCAAAATGTAGCATCTCTACAGTCCAGGCGGATTGTTCATTTGAAATAAAACTTCATACTTAAAATATTTCGTTACTTCTGAGAACTTTGCGAAATTTGGTGGAAACCTGTGAACCGGAACCGACAGCTTCAATTGGAGCTTCTGAAATTTAAGCAGGCATATTGTTTTTTGATTATACAAGCAGTTTCACCAAAAGTCCAGTAAGTTTAATTTTTCCCTTTACAAATCAAGTGTGGTGTATTTGAGACCATGTATACACAGTCGTGATAAAAGAAATTCGGGTGTTGGTACAACTTATTCACCCCATCATTTTTTTCTTGGAAATGACACACATTAAAGCTAATCTAAAAATGGTGCTTAATAAGAAAAGTGACACCCACTATTTTTGCAGGATTTATTCGGGCATCATTGGAACATCAATATTTTTCAAAAATATAGAAAATTATTAAAAAATTGATGCGTACAGTAATATTGATATATTAGGCAGCTACTTTGCACAAATTTATTCTTGCGATTAATGGCCGTTGATGTTCTCCATTTACAATTGTTTATTTTCCGTGAAAACCTTTACAATAGTTTACCGTAATTAATTGATTGTACATACATTTTTATTGTACGTATTTTATGTTATAAGAATTTATTAACTTCTTTCTAACATTTAGAGTGACGTAATTTTAGAACGATTTTTTACATAATTTTGCTATTGTCTAAAAGACATTTAGTCTCATACGCTGTGTCTAAAATTTGTATTTTATACGTTTAAGAAGAATATTAATCTAAACATTTTAAAACTCATATTATTATTTATTTTTGGCTGTGCAGCACCCATCCACTGAAATAATTCTAATCATCAGCTCTTGAGAGGAGCTTCATAGATTCAATTTCAAAATTTGCATACTTGCTTCAAGGATAGTTTTCCAAAGTTATTTTTAAGCTTTTATCGTCAGTTTGGCTTTAAACATATATATCTTAAGCACTAGTTCCACATTCCGAATGTTCTTTAATTTCTATTCAATGTCATCTTGGAGATTATTGATGCTCACAAGCTGTACGGATAAGTTCCATCGTAACTCCAATCACTGAGTCTGTGCTCTCATTCCTTATTACAACTGTGTTCATCCATTTTTCTCCAGGAGCAATATTTCCTTGTCCGTTTTAGCAACGTTTCAACTAATTGGTTATTATATAGCCACGTTTATCATATTTATGTTGGTTTGGTGTCGTTGTCATTGATTTTGATATCCGGATCTCAGTCCTTCAAGAGTCAGTGTCGCCTCCTTTTCAAGCATTTTATATATTTTGACAAAGATGGTGTTTGTAAGTAACGAAATTCTGTATTATTAACGAATGATTGCGAATCCAAAGAAAATTTCAAAAATATTTCCTGATAAAATGACAATGCTAAATAGTAAAATCAACTGAGTAAAAAAGACTTGTTAAGCACCACACGTAAAAAAAATTACAAAGTTGTTGCCTACTATTACCAGACTTTTTTAAATATCGAGTGGCCGTTAAATTTAAGTGAATTTGTTACACGAAAAAAATGTATTCAAAATGGCGTCAAATACTGCTCACAGCGTGCTATAAATGACTGACTATTTCGTCATCGAGAACTGAAATATTCTGAAAGATTGATCACTCAAGCTAGTCGGGAAGTGGTCGAAACAACGATTGCAAGCTTTAGAAATTTGCCAAAAGGCAAAAAAAACGATTTAAGTAAAACGTGGTGAATTATGTTAAAAAATCATATATTCTGGAACTTTTAGCGATTTTGAAAACGAAAGACTTCAATATACGAGAGCGGATTGAAAATGAAACTACCTAGCGCTAGATGGCAGCACAAACACAAGTTTTTTAGAAATTGCGATCTGTCAAACGTCAGCTGTTAAAATTTCACCCAAATTCATCGATTTGTTTATTTGTTGTAGTCGTTTGAAGTAAGCAACTTTTGTGTTTCTTGAAAAATGGGAAAAAACGAATTTCGTGCAGTGATTAAACACTATTATTTGAAAGAGAAAACGGCGCAAGAAACAAAAGAAAAGCTCGATAAACATTACGGTGAGTCTGCTCCGTCAGATTACATGGTAAAATATTGGATTGCTGAATTTAAACGCGGCCGAAGAAGCACTGCAACAATACCATCAACAGGAAGGCCGAAAGAGGTGGTTACTGAAGAAAATATCAAGAAAATCCTCGATATCGTTATGAATGATCGCCGAGTCAAGTTGCGTGAGATTGTTGAAATGGTAAACATGTCATTATGAACGTGTGTTCAACATTTTGCATGAACATTTGCATATGAAAAAGCTATCGGCAAGATGGGTGCCGCGTTTGCTCAGTGTTGAACAAAAACGAGTTCGACAGACCACTTCACAGCGGTGTTTGGACATGATAAAGCGTAATCCTGTTGATTTTTGGCGTCGATTAATTACTGTTGATGAAACGTGGGTCCACCACTACACACCTGAAACCAAAAATCAATCGAAACAATGCGTGGAAGCTGGTGGAAGTGCTCCGAAGAAGGCAAAGGCAGTGAAATCGGCAGGCAAGGTTATGGCCACTATATTTTGGGATGCACACAAAATATTGCTCATCGATTATCTTAAAAAAGGATCCACAATCACGGGAAAGTATTATCGTGCATTATTGGATCAATTGGTTGATGTAATGAAGGAAAAACGACCACATTTAAAGAAGAAAAAAGTGCTCTTTCTTCAAGACAACGCACCGGTTCACACAGCATTAGATACGATGCTAAAATTACGTGAAATACACTTCGAATTGGTTGATCATCCACCTTATAGTCAAGATTTAGCTCCTAGTGACTTTTTCCTGTTTCCAAATTTGAAAAAATGGCTCGCAGGACAAAGATTCATCTCAGACGAAGAAGTGGTTATCGAAACTAACGCGTATTTTTACGGGTTCCCGAAATCGTATTATTCAGATGGTATAAAAAAGTTGGAATATCGTCTTACTAAGTGTGTCGAACTAAATGGAGACTATGTTGAGAAATAAATGGTTTCTGGCAAAAAAAAATTTGTTTTCTACTTAGGTAGCTTCATTTTCAATCCGCCCTCGTATGTATATAAAATAAAATAGCGACAAACCTGATATTACATAAATAATGGAAAAGTAATTTATACAAAAAGACGTCGCTCGCGGCGTGCTATTAGTGATTGAATTTTGCATTGTCATCGACCATTAAGAATAAGCTGTTCTGTACGTTTGAGCGCTCTAGCAAGTGAAGCAGTTGAACGAGAACGAAGAAGACGAGCTATCCAAGTAAAAACGTATGTGTACCCACTATACTTAAATTAAAAACTCATTAACAATTTTGAAACAACAAACTATTTATTTGTTTATTAGCATGAAAATGAAACAATACACAAGTTTTGCGAAACATTAATTCATCTATACGAACATATTTTGTAGAAACATATATATACTTCGCATAACACCGTTATTCAATCTTCCAAATATTTATGGGTTTTCGTGAAAAATTTTTTAGTAAAGAAACTAGAACTTTATTTTGTATTTCTATATTTCTATATTTGTATAACACCGGAAAATATGTACCCATATGTATGATGGTCGCAAAATTGATTTCACTAACATCGGACGTAAAATAAAACAAAGGAAAAGTTCAGTGCTAGCGCTTTTTATTTTGTTATAATATATAATATAAAATTGTAATTTAGTGAGTGATAATGTGAACATGAAGGCCCTTCTTTCCCCAAAAAGACTCTTCGAACACCGAAAGCCCGAACACAATCTACATCAAACTTGAACCAGCTTCATGTAGAAAGTTTAAATATTGCAAGTACAAGTGTAAATCAAGTGGGTAAAGTTCAACATAGTCCAAAGAAAAACACCTATACAAGTGATTAAAAGTGCTTCTTCGACAGAATTAGTTATACCGCCGTTTAAAATTACACAATCAAAACAGCGAAGAAAAAATTAATTCATCAGCAAATGCAATGCTAACGAAAACAATAAGAATGAACTCAGTGCGACGAACTCTAGTGACTGTGGTCAGTTTGAAAATAATCTAGTGCAAACGGGATTGGATAGGTATATCACTGTCCAATCTAAAATAAAACGTAGCCCGAGATCTGCTCAGTTTGCTGGCAGGAGCAAAGTGACACGGATTGAACTAGGTGTTAACAAAATACCGCTTAACAACCGATTCTCTAGTTTAGAGGTCGGTGACCTCAATACAGCGCCGAAATCGAAACCTGAGAAACCGCCTCCAATTTATTTAAGAGAAGCATCTAACAATGAACTGGTTAATAAAATCGCATCATTAACAGACTCTAAATTTTATATTGCACCGCTCAAAAGGGGTAATATAAACGAAACAAAGATTCAAACATTCGAAATCGATGGCTTCAGAGCCCTAGTTAAACATTTTGACGAAGTTGGTAAAAAAATATTACACATACCAGCTAAAAAGTCAAAAAGGGCTTACTGTTGTGCTAAAAGGAATTGAAAACTGCGTAGATGTTAGCGACATGCAAGCTGCACTTGCTGCGGAAAGTTTCCAAGTCAAATCTATTGGTAATATAGTAGACCGTGAGAAGGGTACCCCAACCAATGTTCCGTTTGGAACTAGATCCAGAGGAAGAAAAGACAAAAGGAGTTCACAAGATTTACAGTCAGGACCAGTCCAATGCATAAAGTGCCAAGAATACGGACACACGAAAGCATACTGCACCTTAAATGATGTTTGTGTTATTTGTGACAAATCTCGCAATGACCCATCTGTGAAACGTTGCAGTAACTGCGGTGAAAATCATACTGCTAATTACAGGGGATGTGCAGTGTATCTGGACTTAAAACGGAAAATAAACTCTAAAATGAGAGCTGAGCAACGAATGCTCAATATGCAATTTAATCAGAGGGCCATGTTACCAAAAAAATACAATAGTCACCAAACCTGCGAGTGCAAACACACAAATGATAACTTGGAGACGTTTGACAGCAGTTTTTCACAACCAGGTGTTTCTTATGCAAACATCCTAAAGGGTAACAAACCGAAAGCCAAAGTTCGTTTTAATGAAGAGGACCTAAACATTCATACCACGCTAAATAAGTTAACCGGGACCATCCAAAGTTTCATGACGATGATGGAAAGGCAAATGAGCATGATGATGCAAAATATGAATACGCTTATGCAAATAATAGTTAAAAATCAAAAATGACAGTTCTACAAATAGCTATTTGGAATGCGAACGGGCTTCCGCAACATAAAGCTGAGGTACATACCTTTCTTATCGAACAAAATATAGACATCATGTTAATATCTGAAACACACTTAACCAAACACAATTTTTTAATATTACCGGCTATTCCGTTTATGACACCAAAAATGGAAGATCACACGGCGGCACCGCAGTCTTGATAAAGAGAAGGTTAAAGCACTACGAGCTCCAGAAATATGCTAAAGATCACATCCAAGCTACAACTATTTGTTTGGACTAATGGTCTGGGACATTTGTAATATCGGCTGTTTACTGTCCACCGAAACATGCAATTAAAAAAACAGCAATTTATCGACTACTTTAATCAGTTGGGAATCAAATTTCTAGCAGGAGGTGATTACAACGCTAAACATGTGCAATGGGGTTCGAGGTTGACGTCACCCAAGGGCAAGCAACTCTACGAAGCAATAAACGAGAAAAACCTAGATTATTTATCATCTGGACATCCCACTTATTGGCCTACTGATAGAAAGAAAATTCCTGATTTAATAGATTTCTGTGTAATACGAGGAATAGCACGCACCAATGCTCAAGTCGTTGACTGTTATGATTTATCATCAGATCACTCACCAATAATCGTAACACTAAGTACGCAAGCAATAAAAACTGAACCACCCCAACGTTTAACATAGAAACATAGTAGACGTAAATTGTCATCTGGATGTCCCACTGCAAACACCAGAAGATATTGATGCCGCGATAGAAAACTTAAGACAAATAATGGAAATGGCTGAAAAAAAGCTACTCCGGAGTACAAAAATTCGGAAAAAATAGTAAGCTTTCAAGTAACATTCAAAAGTTATTGCAGATAAGCGGGCGACTCGGCGGCTATGGCAGCTGCACCAATCTCCTTTTCATAAATGGAAATTAAATAGAGCTATTAAAGCTCTAAGAGAAGCAATACGGAAGAACACAATCTTGGAATGCAGAATTACCTAAGTGAGCTCACAGCAACAGAGAAAACAGATTACTCACTGTAGAAGGCAGCAAGAAATGTAAAAGGCCAGAGCTATCGAACCCACCGATAAGGAAACCAGATGGTCACTGGGCCAGAAGTGATTTAGAAAAGGCTATCGCTTTCTCTAACCATCTACAAAAAGTGTTCACTCCAAACGAAAAAAAATAATGACTGCGTACTACCACAGTTTACGAGGGCCGAGTCGAACCCAAATGCAGTAAAATTTAAATGGAAATGCGTCAAAACGGTTATCAAAAACAGGATAAATCCGAAGAAAGCTCCAGGCCATGATCTAATAACTGGAAAAATGATCAAAAGAATTACCAGATAGATGCTTAAAATATATAACATATATTTTTAATGCGATTATGAGATGTGGATACTTTCCCCCAAAAATGGAAAATATCTCAAATTATCATGATTCCTAAGCCAAGTAAAGACGAAACCCAAGTCTCGTCGTACAGGCCAATAAGTCTACTTCCGATAATTTCAAAGCTCTTTGAAAGATCCTACTGGAAGAACTAATACCTATATTAAACTGTAGGTCGAATTATACCAGATCACCAATTTGATTTAGAGAGCAGCACGGCACAATAGAACAGGTGCACAGAATTGTAAACACAATTAAGTTCTCCTTAGAAGAATAGAAATATTGCTCGGCAGTTTTCTTGGATATTGCGCAAGCTTTCGACAAAGTATGGCATGAAGGATTAAATTACAAAATTAAAACTCTTCTGCCTAGACAATTTCATGCAATTCTTGAAAACTACTTAGCCCAAAGGATGTTCTAGGTGAAACAAAGTGCGGCCACTACTGATTTAACCGAGATAAAAGGCAGGAGTACCGCAAGGTAGTGTATTGGGACCTGTGCTATACTTGTTGTTCACAGCTGACTTACCAATAACTGAAAACATAATCACTTCAACTTTTGCTGATGAGACAGCTATATTGTTTTCACACAAAAATCCTCAAACAGCATCGAGAGAATTACAAGAACATCTGCACAAAATAGAAGATTGGTTAAAAACTTGGCGGATAAGGACGAATGAATGTAAATCAACACATGTAACATTCACCGTGAATAAACGCACATGTCCGGCAGTAAAATTAAACAATATCACAATTCCTCAACAAACAAACGTCAAATATCTCGGTCTTCATCTCGATAGAAGATTGATATGGAAAAAGCACATTGAAACAAAACGTAATCAACTAAAAATAAAATTTTCTAAAATGTACTGGTTGATCGGAAGAAAATCGAAACTCTCTCTAGACTGCAAGGTTCTACTATACAAAGCGATCCTAATCCCCATATGGACATATGGTATCCAACTATGGGGCTCAACTAGTGCCTCAAATATAGAAATTTGTACAAAGAACGCAAGCAAAGATACTTCGCAGCATTACAAATGCGCCCTGGTATATTCGAAACATCAACATCCATAGAGACCTAGGAATCAAAACGGTTAAAGAGACAATAAAATCATGCAGTCTAAAATACCATCTGAAACTGGAATCACACCCTAACGAATTGGCTAGAGAACTACTAAGGCAACCGAAATACAAACGGCTTCGCAGAGCAGATCCTCTAGATTTAATCAACTGAAATATTTAATAATTACACGCATGTTGACCTAACACACTTAAATTAAGTAATTAATAATAATTTAAAAATAATAATGCATACTAATATTAAGTACTAACATAGGTTAAGGCTTAAGTAAAAAAAAAATATATAGTTTTTAAGAATTTCACACTTCTTGTTAGTTTCGTATAAAGAAAGATTCAAGAATAAAGCCTTTGGCAATAGTTACAAAAACAAAACAAAATATGTATGATGGGAATCATATATGAATATTCGTTTGACTATAAATAATTTGTCAAAATTAATTTTAATTTAGAACAAGTGACTTAGCTTAGTCAAGTATAATGAGCTCCGATCCCTAAGGGCATATGCAAAATGGGATTTTACCGATTTTGCAAGCCATTCAAAATATTGGAATAGAGCTGTGCAATGCGAATGTTTTAAACTATAGTTGTGTAAGTAGGGAATAGGCGATACTTTGATTTTTGTGAAAAGACCAATGTAGTCAATAAGGTAACTCGAATGAAATGCGACTCATATAAAAAGCTGGTAAATCAATAATAAATTCTCAGAAATAAAGGAACAGGAGCCGATTTGTAAAAGACCCAAATATAAAAAAGGAAACTCATAAATACTCTGGTAAAACTCAAACTGCATTGAGATTTTAAACTATATTTTTAAACTTAACTCACAATTTTGTTCACGAGTTTGATAAATCTCTAAATATTGATCCTTTACTTCTGAATGAAAAACATTTTATTGAAAATAGTGTCTATTTCATTTATAACTATATAATTCACGTTTTTAAAACAATAAATAAAATTTTAATTATTCGTCATATATTACTAAAAAAATTAAATCATTTCAGAAACAGATGAACAATTCTGTGCGTTAAATAAAGTATCAAAGAATAATTTTTAATATTTTGTATAGCCTCCTTTGGCTTTAATATCATCAATTCGTTTGGGTATGCTGGCAACTAAATTTTGGCACGTTCCATTTTATTTCTGTTTTTTGCCATAATTCATCCAAAATTCCCGTCAAAGTTGAAGAATCTGCAAAATAACGTTTTAGGACCCCTCAGCTGCTCGATTGGATTAAGATCCGTTGATTGGGGCTTGCAGTCCAATATCCGTAGTTTCTTTTTATGTAGCCAAGTTTTAGTAGCACTAGCAATATGCTTTGCATCATTATCTTGTTGAAAGATAACGTCCTGCTTACGATACCGTTATTTTCTTAAACTGGCGTCAAATTTTCATCTAAAATTTTTATATATGATAAACTATCTTACCATCTATTTTGTGGATCGCACCAACACCGTGGGCCATCATGCATCCCCATATCATTATTGATCCGCTGCCATATTTACGAGCTGGTTGAACGTGACGCTCATTAACTGGCTCTTCTGAGCGTCTCCATATTCACTTCTTTCCATCTGAGCCAAAGTGGCTGATTTTGGTCTCGTCCGACCAAATGACTCTACACCAATCCGCAAGAGATCAATATCTGTATTTTTTAGCGAAATTTAGTCGAAGTAAACGATGCCGTTTAGTTAACAAAGGTTTTTTAATTTTTCCTCTACCTTTCAAGCCCGTTTCACATAGAGACCGCCGGATAGTTTCAGGAGCGACTTTGATATTATCATTTTCAGTCTTGCTGAACGCGTGACATATATACTGCAGTGTCAACTTTTCCACTCCGTATATCCCGAATAATAACTCGTTTCATTGTGTCACTTAGCAATTTTTATCTTGCGGGTTTATTTTTTGTAATACTTAAGTTCATTTTTTTTCGAATTTTTGAAATCACACCAATTGATATCATTAAGATTTTAGAAATTTCACGATATTATTACGATTCCCTATCAAATTCTCAACTTCTCGAATTTCCGACTGTCTTAGTGTTTTTTAGCAGCCCCATACTAACTAATATTTTTAATTATTTTTACAGATTAATTATAAATAAAAACTAGTTTTATTTTTTGTACTTTTAACAATGTTTATATGAATTCTTCCTTATAGTGATAATAAATTTGAATAATTGATTTTTATAAACATCGATTTCGGATATATTCCTACTTCAGTTTTTGGACATCCTTCACGTTTTGACTTCTCCTTTCTGTGTTTTTTATTATTAGGTCGTAAATTCTATTGGTTTTGGTGTTAATTTTGACGTTGCCGGGTTGTTTGTACCTACCTGGAAAGCTTCTACTTGGTTGTCCGATGTAAAATTTTGTGCATTCGTCGCATGTTAGTTTATACTCTCCTGCGTCTATTTTTTGCGGTGTTTTAAATTTGAGTTTCTGTTCTAATTTATTACTATTTTTGTAGGCGAACTATTTTTACTGTCGTGTATCCGAATTTTTTGAAAGTCTTTTCTACTATTTTGTGAGTCATTTTATTGTTAGAATTTTTAATTGTGAGGTCCATAAAGTTAAGTTGTTTATTGTTTTCTGTTTCTAAGGTAAATTTTATAGTGGGTTATAAGTTATTTATATATTGGTGTAATTTGTCTAGTTGGATGTTGGTACCTAATAGTATCACGTTATGTACATATCTATACCAGCATATTATATTATCTTGCTATTTGTTATTTTTGCTATTAATGTGTCGTAATCTAAATGAGTCATGTATATTTTAACTAATGTACCTGATAGTGGACTTCCCAATCCAATCGAGCAGCTTTGGTGGGTCCTAAAACGTAATTTGGGAGATTTTTCAACTTCGACGGGAAATCTGGATTAATTATGGCAAAAAACAGAATTAAAATGGAATTCGATTAATCCAGAAACGTGCCAGACTTTAGTTGCCAGCATACCCAAACGAATTGAGGATATTAAAGCCAAAGGAGGCTATACAAAATATTAAAAAATTATTCCTTGATATTTTATTTAACACACAGAATTGTTCATCTGTTTCTGAAGTGATTTAATTTTCTTGAGTAATAGCTGACGAATAATTAAAATTTTATTTATTGTTTTAAAAACGTGAATTATATAGTAATAAATGAAACAGACACTATTTTCAATAAAATGTTTTTCATTCAGAAGTAAAGGATCAATAATTAAAGATTTATGAAACTCGTGAACAAAATTGTGAATGATTGTAGCAATTTGTGATAAATTTTAGCATTTTGACTATGAAGTTAGTTCTAAAGTGTAAATAATCCAAAAATCTAAAATACAGAAAATGTCACATCTATTCACTTACAAATGGTTAACCGGGATTTGGAAGAAGTTTCTAAAAAAAAATATTTCTATTCGAAGCGGAATTGCAACCAATATTTGATTTTCAGTATAGTCCTATAGACCGAATTAGGTATCAATGGGTTAAAATACTGTGGAAGCTCAGTAACTGGTGGCCATTTTAAAAGATTCTTACAAAATTTAGTTTAAGAGAAATTGAATTTGGCTAATATTTGTCAAGATACGGATCAGTTCCCTCAGGGCCACCTATTGGATTGAATATTTAGCCCAAAATTGTATTCATTGTAAACCGAAACTCTGTGCAAAATAATGCATATTGCCTATAAAATTAACTCGCACATTACCCTCTTATAGAGGGATACAAGTGTTGGAAACTTACTCAAGTTCCCTTGCCATCATTCCATTCTAACTGCGAGTTTTTGTGAGTAGGTGGCAAAAAAGGTTTGACACAAGCCAAGCACCAATCAAAAAACTTTTTTCTTCCCATCATTATTTTGTATTCCAAAAATCAACATTTTTTCTCATCAATCATAAAAATATTTGGGTTAAATAAAATAAAATAACATCAGATATTTATTATTATAGAAATAATAAATAAACATCAAAAATATGTAAAAATGAAATTCCTTGTATCTGCTTGCAATACAATATAAATTTTTATTTAGTAAAGTTTTGATTTTGTTGTAATACTTTTGACCTGGATTTATTTTGTATAAATATGTATCTAAAATGTTGTAATCAAAAATTTAAATTTAAAAACTTTTTGAATTATTTAAAAATACAAAAAGAAAAGAAAATATTTTTCAAAATTTCATTTATAGATACAAAATATTTTTCATAAAACACGAAACTTAAAACAACAACAACAGTAAATTATGTGAAAGATGAAATTTTATGATTGCTTAATTTTTTTATGTTACCTCCGAATTCGCTCTTTTAATATCTATAAAAATTTTATGCCAATGTAAATTGCATCTAATTAAAAATTCAATTATCTTTATAGAAATAAAAATCGTTAAAAGCAAGTCGAGTATGTATATTTATGTCATAGAGTCGAGTATGTATATTTATGAGCATATGCGACACGAATGCATAGCTGGTTATAATTTTAATTTTAATAATTATTTTAATGCACAGCTGGATAGAAATTTTAGAATTTTAAATACACTCGTACATATTTGTATGCACACGAGTGTGACGTCCTGGTGAGATGAAAATAATGTTTGTAACGAAATTAACACAGTTTGTGTCGGTATGTTGAGCTTAGCGGAACGAAATCGCTGGTTACCAATGTCTGCGAAATTATAAATTTTGTTATATCAAACCAAATGAGGCTGATTTAGTTGCAAAAATATTACCATTTAATACCCTTTCGTTACTACTCGTACACAGGTCTACCATTTTCAAATTTACAGTGTTTAAATAAGAATTTATAATGAACACGCACTTGATTAATATAAAATTAAAACGGAAACGTTCTTCAATTTGAAAATCTTCCAATTGTTTTATGAGTTTAGAGATCAGGCGATTAAATTCTTTGATTTTCCAAAAATTTCTATCGATGTTTACATTTGAATTTCTGACCAGTTCTTAATATTGCAAATCACAATTCTTGTCATAATATTAACAATGTTAGTGTTATACCGCTAAACATTTCAACCTTTTAAATTTTGGTCCAATCCGAAACTATATTGCAAAAAATTGACAATGAATATCAACAAGATATCGCTATTACGTTTTCCCCAATTAATTATCTTAAATTTATATAGACCGAATAGTTTCTGTAGCCAAACAATTTTTGAGCTATAATCAAAATATTATTATGTTAAATACATATACAAAGCTGAAATATCGTTATAATGTCAAGATTAAGATATGAAGAAAAAATAACTATTGCAAAACAATTTAAATCCGACAAACGAAAATAGAAATTCAGAACAACATTAACGGAAAAACAAATTGTACTCGAACACACCCCGTCGATACTTGCAACACTCGATGTGCCGAGTAAAGAAAAAACGAAAATATTAACATAAAAAATTAGAATTCCAGCTGTGATTGTGCCTTTTCACACGTACATTGAGGACATCATATCAATAAAGGTAAATTAAACGAGTATCCGCAACTGCTATAGTTTTATCTAATTAATGTACAAAGTAGGTAATGTGTACTTTATACTGGTTTGCTCAATGCTATCACAAATTACAAACAATTTAGAAAATAATGTAATTATGGCACTCGTTTAAATTCGTCTATTTTGTTGCCATGATGAGTTGTGCTCAAAATACGTGTTTAAGGCCCATTCTATTCCCTTTTATTCTCGTAGAAATTTTTAACGAGTCCAGGTGGACTTTGGTAGTCCAGGTACCAGTTTATACCAATTTATTTTACATGTTTGTACGAAAAACATAGTGCGTTCATGTCAGCAGAAATCAACAACGTGAATGGGTGATCCATTGAAGATAACCGGCACAAAGGAGAATTAGTATATAAAACACCGGTACAAGGAACACACAATCAATGCACGCTTTCAGAATGATGGGCATAGTAGGGACTACTTGGAAACCAAGGACCAACATATAGCGGTCTAATGCAAACTGCAGTTATAACAACAACATTTGAGTTTTCTCTTATTTATATAAATTTTTCCTTACCCTCAACGTAAATATTTGAATTAATGTAGAATAAAATGTTTTTGCCTACACGTAACATTAGCCTAGAATTAATTACTTACAGTTTATTGTAAGATTTAACCACTTCCTATACTAAGTAACTCGTTTTTTTATTAGTTTGTTTGGCTCTTTTTTCGACATTAGTTTTAATTGATTTTACATCTCCCACAAATCTGATATTAACTAACAAATTTTTATTTTATTATTCAAAATTTTAATGAGCCCTCCCAAAGGAAGGATTCATAACATACCACTTCCAGAGGTATTTATCTTACAAGCCGTCCTTAAACCAATAAACTAACCGGCCTCAAGTTTCCAGGAGGCCAAAATCACCTACGCCATCCCTGGAACAAAATATTTTTTTTAAATGGCAGGATAAAAAGGATGTCAAAAACAAAAGGTTCCCAACATGGACACATGATACAACATGACAGCCATTACGGAACTGTACCGAACTGTACCGCATCAGAAACGGCCGACGAAATACCTGCAAATTATGTCGCGGTACCCAAGATAATTTGACATCCTAACGAACGAGCTAGATCAAAACAAATAGAAATATACATTAAACGAACATTAGTCAAACGACGGCACCGTCAGACGAAAGACAATTAGAGACACTACTGACGGGAATCAAAATAGGGGATCCCACAACACCGTTCACTTCAACAGATGCAGACATAATTGCGCGACCCAAGTGCGAATCTTTAATATGTCATTTAGGAATCACACTCTGTCACCAAACAGAAATACACGATTCGCGACACAAAGACAATTTAGATATATAATCACGATCAAGATCACGCAGCGTCGAAATGCCAGAAGTTTGTATCACGAAAATATTCAAAAATCTGTCACAATGTCATTTTCCATGCAAATAAGGTGCGTTGACTTCAAAATCAGACACTGGCACATCGAATAACCTGAATTTTCTAATCGACACATGAGCCAAACTTTCGGTGTTCCTCGTCAGACGTTAAAACATGCCATATTTTTTTAATTTGAAATCCAACAATCTATTTTATCAGCCATACATACAAATAGATCCTCCTAGCTATATGTATCCTCTGAAGGACTGGCATCTCTTTTATTTGATTGTACGCAGTTGGACAGATCCAGCATAGAGGAGTCCTGTTTGGAAAATTGCTCTCCTTGGTTGTACGCTGGCAGATTGTGTTATTCCCATTAATTGTTCCGCTATATGTCTGTTTATGGCGGAGCATTTTAGAAAATTTTGAATATCGTTTCGTACTGCCCTTGCCGTCATAAATCCAGTATTTGTAAAATAACAAATACGCTAAGGTCAATTGAATACCACCACACAACGTACTACGGTGGGCATCTTTGATAATTCGCCCCGTCTTTATGTTGAGTATGTGATGTATTTACTGTTAGAATTATATTGATATCTAAGGTCGAATTCAAAGATATATGTCTACTTTTTTTGTCTAACTCCTAATTTGAGGCAGTGAATTTCGTTATAGCAATTATGTTCCTGAATGATTTTGAGGATTGTATTTTCCGCATCTTGGACTTCCCTATTCTACGATATACATACCTGGTATGTTGGTCGTAAGCGTCTTGTATAGTAAATTAATCGATTACAATATGCAACGATGCGATATAGTTTATTGAAACTTGAAGTTCGCTCAAATAATTATTAAAATGGATTGACTTTGTTTAAGCCAATCACATTGACACGTGAGTTGTCTTCTAATTCCTCTGGCTGTACGTCATTAAGAATAATATCCGACATGGTTGCATCGGAATCCAACACTAATTAATTATGATTTTAAAATGAACCCTTTCACCATAAATTACAGTTAGCTGGAGCTAAAGGGGTTGTTCCACGTGACGCTACGTCTGAAGGATTCTCATTTAATTTTACATTATGCCATATAGTTGTTGGTAGAATACTCCTTATTGCAGATATTCTATTGACCACAAACGTTTTAAATCTTCTTATATCCCTGACCAAACATAGTGTAATGGTTGGATTCCAGCAACATTGGTATTGCTGGGCATGGTTGTACCGGAATCTTACACTAATTCATTATGAATAAAACCTGGACCTGTCCAGTAAAATTATTGTTAGCGAGAGATTAATGAGTTGTTCCACGTGATACTATGTTCGCAGCATTCTTGTGCTTGATATGCTTGATTAGAGGCGTCACAGAAATTATATAATTCAATCTTAGCACCGCTGGTGTAGTGTAGTTTGTCCAATGATGAATTTTATTCTTGTCTAACTGTAGCAGTTATAGTTTGAAGCCAGGCCATCTTGACTTTGGCTGTTGTTGATTCATATTGACTATGCTTTGTTTACCGGTTGTTGTTTAATCGAAAGTTAATTTGTTTCCTAGCTGTAGACGGCTTTCTTCGATTTTTGCTTTGTTAGCCAGTTCTTGTTTGGTTGTATCGACAGGAGGCACTTTCTTTGTTCTTTCGGTTGTTGCTTGGCTCCAAGTTCCTCCGAGCACACCGTAATGCGGTATACAATAGCTTTGATTCACTCCGATATCTTTATGCTCGGCTCAGATTAATTCCACAAACTTCAGGTCGATGTATTTTTGAATGAACGATGATACATCAGCCCGAACAATACTTGCTTTGTAACCTGCCTTTCGAGCTGTAATAGTGTGGCTACAGCCATTTTTCTTGATTCTCTTAGCGTGATATATAGCTCACTTTAAAAGGAATTCTCACCTTGTATCTTCCATCTGGAATGCACCCCAAATTGTGTTGAAGGTAATCTTCAAATTTTATTTCCTTCTCGGTGAGATTTTTTTCTTCTGGAATCTTGTCATTCTCAATGAATAATTGCAATTGTTGACGAATTGGCTTTATAGGCGCCTTTGATATTTTATATTCAAAAGAACTGCATTCAAATCGAACGGTTGTTGTATGTCAACAGCATCGGGTTGTGGCAGAGTTGTAATACTGGTATCGGGATGACAAGCTTAGTTGACTTACCACGGATGGGTCCCAACTGGCTTTGGATTCGTCCGCGTTATTTTTATCAAAACTGTCTTATTTATACATATAATTTTGGCTGTCTAAACAGTTAAGATGAAATAGAAAAGATGCAACAAATCCGTAAATATTTCAAATTGATATTGTATTCTGAACATGTATTGTTCACCCTATTGGGCAAGCTCAACTGACTACTCAAAGCTGCTCTGAGGGCCCGAAGCAATCGAGTAGCAATCGTTTTACTTGGAATTCGCCCATGGTCAAAAAAGATCTAAAGTGCTCACCAATGAAGATTATTTAGGGCCAAACACTCAAAGTATTCGGTGAATTCTTTACCGAGAATCTTCTTTCTCTTGCGACTTTAACCAATACAGCAATTGACCAAGCACGAATTAAACATGTAAAATCGTATCCACACGATCACTCGATAATCACAAGCCGACAAATCTGTTTCAAAATCGCTCGGCCTTCGAAATACCTAGCATTTAGAACACGTAAATTCACCCGTGTCAACGACTCGATCACTTTTTAACATGTTGAAGGTATACATTGCGTTTGGATATCGTAGCGGTGAAAATGATTGTAAAATAATTTTAATCCTACAAACAAGAATGAATAACGTGCGTACTAAACATAACGACATAACAAATTGTACTCGAACAATTAGCAAGTCGCGTCCTAATTTTTCTTCTTGGTAAATGGAATAAAGATAAGTCGGTCGATTGCTAAGTGCGGTGGAATGATATATGCATATAGCTCATTTTGTGCAAGATTCTCGTAACAATAAGTACTACTTATAGCATTATTGCAATTTTAGAATAAATGCAATGGGCTATAATGATGTGCCCAATCAATTTTATTCGCAGAAGTTATTAAGTTCCAAAAATTAATTTTTCCGTGTGCAAACCCACCCAACTAATATTTTTAAAGAAAAACCGAGTTCCTGTGAAAGTTAATTTGTGAATCAATGCATGCATTGAACAGTGTAAACTATCAGCAACGATGTGAACTATCAGTGTCAGCTATGTGAATTATTCAGCAAAATAATAACATGGCATGTTAAGAGGTGTTCCAGGAGGTTATATCCGTTCAATCTTTATTCCTGACAATCTATATGATGATATGTATTTGGATTAAATTTAATCGAGGATGAACCCATATTTCAATTTCCTGACAGCGTGTGTCTTCTAGAAACAAGTGGTTCGTTCAACAACAGATTGGAAGAAACGTACTGCTTGAGCAGGCGGTCCTTATTTAAATCCTTTGAATTTATTCACCTAAAGACGTATCCAATCTGTTATGTTTACCAATAAATTTCATTCATTGATTGCCTTAAATTATCGGCGAATACCATAAAATAGTTACGACAGTGGCACTATTCTGGTAGTTCCCCGGGAATAAGGAACTGGGGAAAGATTTTATATGCAATTTTTATTTAAACTTTTTTTTTCTGGCATGTGCTGAGGTAAAATGTTAGTGTTAACTTTTTTAAAAACAAAATTAAATGGGAAATAATTTTCCATGCCAGTTTAGACATGGAAAAATTATTCCCAATTTATAAATATTTACATCAAACTTTTCTCCTCAGTAGGCCGGAAAAAAATATTTCAACAGAAATTACATATAAATTCTTTTTCCAGTTCCCTATTCCAGGGGAATTACCAGAATAGTGCAACTGGTTTCGAAATTTTATCATTTTTCCCTTTTTATTTCCGACCTCATCTATGGAGCAAACGATTGTGCGAAACTAGGCCTTTGATTTTAAGTTGAAAAACTGTAACTCCAAAATAAAGTTGTGGCATATGGGCTTTTCCCAAAAATGTTTTTGAAGTTATTCAGGATGTTTCTTTTAAATGGAATACTCTGTATGTGCCTTAAGGGACTGATCAAGTTACGTAAAATATATTTAATCAAATTAAAATAGAAAATTAAATAAGTTAAAGCTATATTCATTTCATTAACCAGTTTATTTTCCTTATTGAATTTGCTGCAAAGTTTAGATAGCTATTCATATGTGCATCAAATGGGAGACACGGAGATAAACTATTAAAGTTTAATTACTGAACTATATCCGTTTTATTAAATAATTTGATTAATACAAGTAATAAAAACAAATGGGAAGATATAGATAGTAAATACTTCCGTTATCATTCCGTTGTATTTCTACTTTTACATTATTTTACGTAGTAAAATGCAGTATACTAATCAACAAAAATGTTGGCCTCGAGATTTTTGCAGGTTTACCATTCGCAATATTGCCGATGTTAAACAAAGTAGTTTTTAAAATATCTCTGTATACATGCCAGAGTACGTGTACACGTTTTACCGTGCCGATTTACTGTCTGTAGCACCTCTACAGCCCAGCTGTTCACATTATTTGGAAGACCCCGTACATTTTGGTCGAAACCAGTCTACTAGAAGTGGCCGCTTCCATAGGAGTAATGTTTTGCAGATACTTTCAAAAATATATCGTTTACGAAAAAACGACTATGAATAACTATGAGATTGTAAATTGGTTTTGCAACTATCCCGGTCCAGACTAGCTTTCAAATTTTAAGCGGACGCATTTTGGCAAGAAAGTGTTTTCAGTAAAAATTTGGTCCCTGTAAAGTCCATAAGGATTTATAGATCCGGAGGAAACTTTCAAACATAAGCTTTTTTCATAAATTGGAGGATCACAGTGATTTTTGGCTCACATCCGTCCACCGGAAGCAGTAATTTCCACATAAGGTATTTCGTGTTCTGCAAATATTTTTAAAAGTAAATAGCATTTACGAAAATACGATTATAACAAAAAGATTCTAAATTAAATTTCACACAAAAATGACGAATTTTGATAAAATAATAATTATTTTATTAAAATTTGATATTTCTCGGAACAAAACTTCACACTTTGTAAGTTTTTCCAGTAATTGGAATATCCTTTAATTTTTTAGCATTCACGAAATCGACGAAAAGTTTAGCATTTACAAAAACGATGAAGAATAAAAGATTTAAATAAATTAAAAATTAAATTTTCAACCAACAAGGGTTGATCTGGTTGGTTTTCTGAAATTTAAGAAGCGATAATATTTTTTGATTATGCAAGACGCTATTACCAAAAGTTGGGTTTTTCCGAGCAATCATCCCAATTGAATCTTTAGTTATTTACTAAGGAATCTAATTTTTTATGAGAAACGTAAAAATTATTTTCAAACTAGTTGAAATCACATAAACAATTGAAAATTAAGCCACCAATAATGTACATAGAATCGGATGGCTGGTGGGTTAAATTGTATACGTTCGTTAAATTTGGATTGTACTCAAAACTATCCCCTTAGGAATCAACCAACAAATTCCCTTTACTAAATTTTTTCATTATTTAGGTCTACGTATACCTATATTCACTGTACCACAAGTGAAGTGAATATTTTACGGAATACGATTGAGTAATGGAAAATATAAATTTGAAATCAAACAAAATATCGATATTATTTGTCTATTCACCGCAAAGGGATTTAATGTGTCAACCAATAAATTTATGTACTCGCATCTCGTACCTAATACCATATTAATTCAGAAAAGTTTTAATGATTAAATTATAGAAAATAGAAGTAGAAATGCGGTGCTGCGATCTGGAATTGAAATAGGGGAGATACATCGTATTTACTCTTGGAAAATTATTTATATTTTCGATTCACGTAACAACAACAAAAATTTTAGCTTATACCTACGATTTATTAGTGTGAAACAGCAATAAAATAAAAGTAAATAAATATAATTTGACATGAAGAATATTAGAAAATGTATTTTATTTTCTAATTTTTATATTTTATTTGAATTGAAATATTACAAGAATAGCTAAAAATTTCCATTTCCGAACATATTTTAGGAATTGAACCTTAAATACATAACATCGGGCGTATGCGTGTGTATATTACTCCCCTATGTCACCTCGTCTCGTTTATTTCGATGTAATTTTTGGCTCAAGGTTTAACTTGGGTTTGGGTTGTCACATTAAAGTCTAAAGTAATAAAGGAGATTATTATACATATTTTTTGTCAGAAATGTTTTTTTGTTATTTGAACACATTGGCTGTCGATAGAAGATAGTCAGGGATAAATATATAGGGTTTAAATTCGAACACACGATTACCAGACAGACGATCTGATAGTTGATTAGGGTTTTGATCTGATTCCGTTTTTCCGACGAAGCACGTTGAAGTGTTGGACCATATACACATTATATTTCGCAATATGTCAGATGAAATTGGTCATAGAAAAAAAAATAACACACACAATATACTATTTATTCATACGTACTCAAATGTATTATATTAGTTTTGGTTTTGCGGGTTTTGAAAATGTTGGTTGATTCGGTTAATAACATTAAATGTAGTTTACATGTTTTCTTGTAAAAATTTCTTTAAAACCCTATTTTAATGTGTGAATATTAAATAGTTGTTTGAATAAACCGAAATAGTTTCACACCATTATTTTGGTTAGTTAAATGTTTTAATTGGTGTAAATTATAAAAAAATAACGGTGAGTTTCTAAGTTTGGAATTATAATTGAAATTGCTGTGCTTATGAATTGGCTACCACATTTCATTCTTTTACAAGGTAAAATATAGTGGATTCATACAGACTAAATGTGTGTGCTTTTTGTCATAAATTTGGAGGAGCAGCCGCTTCCATAGGAACATTGTCGTTTTTGTATACATTTTGAAAATGATGGAGTGGGGTTAATGACGATATGTGGCGTGTGATGTTACTATTATGCAATACTACAGATATGTTAACATATCCCGAAACGGGCAGTCATACTCGTAATAATGATTGGTGTATACGCACAACTGTAACGGATCTCTAGCGATGTGCACATTCTTGTAGCTGGGTTGCGATTAGAGAAATTTGGGAAAATACATTTTTTCACTCTTTATCGCTATAATGTATGAAACCGATCAAAAAAATTATGTGCAAAAAAATAATAATAAAGTACAAATCCAGGATCATCATTAACAAAAACAATTAATTAACAAATTGTGGTAAAAAAAATTTACGACCTTTTGGTAAATAACCACCTTGATTAATTTAATCAAAAAACTCCAAAATAAAAAAATTTATTAATTAAACTGGTTTCTACATAACTTAAGAAAAAAATACGAGTAATTGTTATATTGTACTTAAAATAGAAAAGACCAAAAAAAGATGAAGCTTAGAAAGAAAGGTTACCGACAAAGCGGCACATTGGTTAAAGCTTTATCGTTTGGATCGGGAGGTACCGGGTTCGAATCCCGATAGGGGCAGATGCAAAAGACGACGGGAATACAACGAAGTGACCAAAAGGAATACCACTATGACCCCCTGTCGAAGTGCAGTACTCATGGGCCGACCCATCCTCCATGCCATTACTATAGGCTGGAGCTATGCAATGTGCAGATAGTTCTACGAAAACGGAGCTATAGCCGTACGTCCTCGAATTAGCTACCAACTGCGTAAATGTAAGGACGGGAAAAGCGAACCGCGATAGAGTTGGGAGTGCCTCGGCCCCAGAACAGATTGCAAAGATTGGAAGGTTTATGCGTTAGATTTGAAATTTGCAAACATCGGAAAAGTTAATAAACGTTCCTTAACAAACGACATTTAGTAGAAAATTTAGTAGAAATAAGGATTTGTTATATTTACTCACGACCCTCAGCGTGCATCCGGTAGAGCTCTCTCTTTGTTTACTGTGGAATGAATGGATGAATACGAACAATTAATTAGTTAGTAACGCTAACATAAAACAATGGCAAAACACTGTTTTTTGTCTGTTCTGCAAATTCATGCATTAAACTTTTATTTGTTTATTTTTTAATTAATTTGTTTAAGAACATATTTTTTTTTAACAAAACTAAATTAATTATTTTCGTTTTATTGCTAGCCGTCTGATAAACATAAGCCCACTAAGAATTACGAATATCATTTACACAATTTTTTTTTGTCACACTATATCGTTATTGAGCCAGTCTTCCTCGAAGCAACATGGTTCCACGACATGTGAGGCAAATTGTACACTCGTATTCCTTTTATTCAACAGTCATACATTCTACATCTTTGGAGCCATCATCTACCGCGGAGGACTGGATTTTTTCCATGTTGCAATTCATCATTTTCTTCAGTATTGCTATCTGCACTGTCTGAAGAATACTCACACGTCGAATGGCTTTAACCTCAAAGTAGGTCACGATTTGGATAAGTCGAGCGGTATATCCGAACCCAGTATGCTATATCATAAGTGTATCTTCTTTTTGCAATCAATGAATGACAATTCGGCCGATAAAACGCAAACTTGAGTCGACGGTGTGGTAAGCAAATGCCCTAACTGGTTTCGTAGTTCTACACGTGCTTCTGGACATTTAATCGAAATTATTCCATCGTTGAGCAAACCTTTTAATAATAACCTTTTCTTCGGAGTATAAAATGGCATCTGAAAACATAGATATTTACATTTTAAATTAATTAGTTCATACTAGAGCCCCGTGCGGATCGTATCCGCATCCGATCCGCATCCTCCGAAAAATATATAAATTTATCCGCATCCACACTCGTGAAAAATTTAAAATCAGCATCCGCACTCATTCGCATCCGCAAAATCGTTTTATTATGCATTTGCTTTAGGTCAATCAGTGAACACACAAAAGTTTAAGTTGTATTCTGTTTGAACCATTTTGGATCATGTCGGTACGGCCACCAGTATTTTAGGCACCAATTGTTTAATTTTGATGATAATTCTATTCTATTTAAGAAGGACGGCGCGTAGCAAAGAGAGAAAATGTGGTAACGACTTCACCATACACGTCAAGCAATCATACTTTGCTTTAGCATAAATTTGAATGATTGTATGGAAACATCACATAAGTAATTGGTAAAATGGAAGGAGAGAACGAGATCATACCGCCCTCCCCCCAATATGCCAGTATACAATTATGTATCATCCAGCAGCTGTCTGTCCCTTCCAGCAGCCTTGGCAAAATGCGGATGAGATTTGTAAATCTGCATACAACACTCATCCGCCAGAAATTAATGCGGATACCATACATGAAGTCGTATTATATTAATTAATTAATTAAAAATATTATTATTGCTGATTTATTTCATTTTCAAAATGAATTTAGGTCGCCGTTCAAAATTTTTCGGAGGAAATAGTTACCTCGGAGTTCATTTGGTCCCCTGTTTAATAACGGGACCGATTGCGGGATGTTGCATTGTTATTGTATCTTATATTTGTTTCTTCTACACTAATTCCAATAAGAAGCGGGAAAATAAAATAACATGACAGGAATTTTATGCTGCGAGTATCGGTCCCATTGTATGGATTGCTTCAGTTTCTTTTATTCGACTAACAATGTAATGGGGCCGATTCCGATTTTAAATATTATTTTATTTTTTGTTTTTTCAATACATATAACAAGAGCAAGTGCCTAAATAACCAAAACAGTGACGTTGGAATGGAAGCTTGGTTTCAAACTAATGAAGCTGGAATTTTTGAATGCAAAAAATTCGGTCGTCTCATCAGACTACAGTGACCAAACTACAAGAATATTGAAAATACTTTGCACTTACGTATAAAGTATAATTACAATGCCTTAACAAATTATTATGTTTCGCTACGCAATTGTCAACCCCTTCGTAACCTCGAATTTTATTATGTTTAACGCATACATGTGAACCAGAACAACCCAAATTTCATATAGAAATCGCATGTATGCGTTAAATACAATAAACGTAAGTGCAAGGTATTTTTAATATTCTTGTAGTTTGGTCACTACAGTCTGATGAGACGACCGAATTTTTTAAATTAAAAAATTGAAGTTTCATTTGTTCGAAACCAAGCTTCCATTCCAACGTCTTAGTAACCTGACCTAGATGTAAAAGCAATATCTGGCTATCAACCAGAACAACCCAAATTTCATATGTAAATAATATAAATTACATAAATATTTGTGTAATTTACATAAAATATGTAAAACAAACGTGAATACTCTGAAAAATAACGGAAAATATTGTATAAATGTAACAAATGTTTGTTTAGATGGGTTATACGCATCATAAATATCAATCAAACGGTTCATTTAGAAGGTGAATCATAATTATTTTACACATTTAGATATCTACAGTCACAAGAATATATTAATTTATGTATCTACACTGCCATCTGTGTTTGTCTTAAACAAGCTCTGAAAAACGACTACTGGCATATCCAGGTTAAGTTTAGCTACATATGAGAAAGATAATAATTTTTATAGTGTAATACATGCCATCTATTATCAAATTGTAGCAATTTACACGGTTTCTTAAATGTCAAACAGTCGAGTAAATGTCATCAACATATCAGGGTGGACAGTTACGAAAGTTATAAAGAGTGCAATAACAAGTTCAGACCACTTTACAGAATGTCTTAATTGCATTTAGAACGGAAGTTATGATAATTTCTGAAAAACTACAAGAAAGCTTTTAACCTCAAATTTTGGACATATTAATTTTTCCTTGTTTTATTTTCAACGTTACACAGTCAAATTTTAATATTATTAAACAGTTATTAAATTATATATTAGATAGCGCGCTTGTCATGAAAAGTCATTATTTACTTTACATCATGTAAAAAATAACTTATGTAATTTACATGTAAATAACCGTGTAATTTACGCGCCCAACAGTGCATCAAAATCCACACCAAACAGTCATTCGTTGTGTATGTATTTATTGGCTTATCCATGGTTACGTGCGGATTTTCTGAGCCCCACATGTGATAATTCGTCGGAAAAGATAATTTTTCTTTAAAAATGGCAATTTTCTTCGAAGAGTTCCAGCCCAATTAGCGAACTGAAAACGTTGCGGATGGTCATTTTACTTCAGCTCCTGCACTAATTGAATTTTAAACGGCTTCATACCTAGGTCTTTATGAAAATGCTCATCACAGAACTGCGTGAAATGTTCAATTCTTGAGCACGATCTCGAGTTGATGTTGATGGATGCTCAGACACACTCTGAGCGACAGGTGCAATGTTTGCGGCTTTACGCGCTTTAAATTCTCGTGCTCGTGTTGGTTTATCCAATAACAATCCAGTTTCACGAACTCGCTTCACAAATTGATCCACAAATTGCCTTGTAGACATTTCATTTATACTGAATTTTTCACGTAAATTTCTTACAGTTAGGATAGAACACACCACTTTGGAAGTAAGTTTTCAATATTTGCCAATTTTGTTCAAGCGTACAGCGACCCATTTTGTAAATGTCAAACATTAAACTAATTTTCTGTCATAACGCGAATGACGTAAGTGTTGCCACTTTCGAAATAACCAGTAGTTGAAATTGCAAACGCTAGATGGACAGCCCGTTAGAAATCATTATTTAAATATATTTTGAAGTAGGGTGAAAAGGACCAAACAATTTTATTTTCCACTTCACTTCCAATGACGATTTTATTAACTTAGACTATAGTTTTAAAATAAAAATTATTTATAATTGTGAATTGTGACCAAACACCATAGATAAAGCATTTGCGTGCCACTTTGAGAGCAAAAACATGCATTCTCATTTGAATCACACAACATTAACATTTATCATTATTACAAAGAAATAACAGTTTTTATGAACGATTAACACCTGCTTGCTATACACAACCAACACGAAAAAAATTATTTGTAGAAAGAAACCTATAGGAAATTCGAAATCAATATAAAACCACAAAATAATATAGGGGGAGAACCAAACGCCCCGATGTCTATCGCTCAACCAAAATACGAGTATAATAAATTATATCATAATACAACACAAGAACAACATCAAATACTGTAAAAAAGATATAAATTGATATGTATTCAATCGGATATCGATTTTGGCTCCTGTGACAATTCCCCCGCATACACCTATCCTTTATATTCCGCGCTATATCATGCATCACACAAAATTATTTTCTATTCTTCTCCCATAACACACAAAAACGCCAGTATATCGGCATAGGTAACCTAACGTTCTATGTTCGATTATATATTGATACTGAAAATGAAAATTTATGTATGAATGAAATACATATCTATATGTTACATATAAGTAAAACAATAATAAAGAAGCAGAACAGATATCTATCTTCATTCAAACTGATTTTTGTATATGTTCGTGTACAACAGTAACTGAAACGAAATAAGATTGGAATGGTAATAAACCCTGACATTCACCTACTCCTACACATATCGTATATGTATACCCATTTGCAAGTACGACCTTTATGCAAAAGTTTGCCAATTTTGCCATCTAGCTAGTTGTCCACCGATTTCAAACCTTATACAAAACAGAATTGCTATTATTTGCACAAAATATTTTGTAGACGAAAATGTGAAACGAACAAAAGGGTTTCATTATTGATTTAAATTTTCTAAGATTTTAAAATTTATTTATTTGTCTATATTTTATATACCCATTTGGAAATAAACAAGATGAAGAACAACAAACAACAAAAAAATCTGGAAATTTGCTTGTTGAGTGATTTTTTTTAATGCATAATGGAAAATTAAATTATTTAAGTGGTTATTAATAATTAATACTGATGGAAAAATATCTAATATTGTTAATAGAAATAATGTTCAGATAATAGAATGGAACACAAGCACAACCCCGATTGAAGTTTTTTTTAGAATTGGACAAATAATTGTGTTATTTCGGTTTCAATTTCGTGAAATAATGTATTTGTTGCGGATGGGACTTGTATTCCCAGAAGCTTAATCCAGATTTTCCGCTATATGAGTCCTACTTTTTTGGTTGGATGTTTACTTACATGCGAATGGAGCTAAATTAATATTTGAACAGCGAAAACATTAGATGTTTGAATAAGTGATTTGGGTAATATAGGGTTTATCTTTACTCTAATGGTACATGTATAAAGATGTGTTCCTTGTCGCAATATTGATTTTCAAATCCACTATTAAAATTGTATATTTATACATTGTGTATCTAAAGATAAAAAATGTGTATCTAAAGATTAAAAATGGTTCATCCATATTGTTATCTGATACTCGTACAAATCTTCTCGACGCTAATCGGAATGCTTCAGGTTTAAGTATCGTCTGTGGAAAATACGACAATACAGTTATAATCCGTTTCATCAAAGGTATTTAAGTCTTCATTTTTGAATAATCTCCGTTATTCCAAATTAGAATAATGTCCATTGATATATAGTACAATATATAAAGTCTTTAATTTTATAAGTATATTAGCGGACCCGACGGACGTTGTCCTGCCCGAACGTTGGTTTCGGCTTCGTGGCCGTTAATAATGCTGTATAAGATAGCGGAAATTTGACAGCGGAAGATAAAAGATTACGCTACTCGCCGCAAGTGGCAGCACCATCACAAAAATTGAATAAAAAATTTCCACTGGTAATTATACATATAATAAGATAATTTATCTTATTATATAATTACCAGTGGAAATTTTTTATTCAATTAGAAAAATTTTTAAGAGATACACTCTTTTTCAAAAAACAAAACATCCCAGCGGGATAAAATATTAAAAGTGATCTTTAAAATGACAAATTGATTGATATCCGAAGTAAAAGAACTCGATAAATGAAATCTTAAAATTTAACAATATTCCGTCTTTCCGACTTTTCTTAAAGAATGACAATGAAATTTGAATAGTTAATTGCTCAGGGATTATAATGGGGATGTTCATGCTGGACTAAATTGGTCATTTCGTAACCAATAAATAATTTAAAAAATTGTATTAATTTATTTTCAGTTTTTGCCTAATATCTTAAAAACTTCCACTAGTAACCAATACTTTCGGTTGTTTTTCTAATAGCTTAAGCCATACTGAGACTTTGAGAAAAATTTGAGGAAAATTTATTGATTAGAATTTTCACTACAATTTTTTGATTTTCTGCGGCCATATAAGTTATTTTCAGTTTTTGGTCAATATCTCAAAAACTTCCACTATTAAAGAACAATTTGTACTTGGTCTTGAATCTTAAACGTTTATCCAAAATTGCCACCATTCTCATTCTGAACGATTTTTGTTGCTCCAAATCATGTTATTTAGAAGCTAGAATTGATTTTACGAATTTTACAAAAAAACAATTTTGATTGAGGTGTGACTCCAGCCAATAGTGTTTTCAATGGTTCTGATGGTGAATTCAATGGTGGCAGTACAACTTTTTTGAACGCACAGCAGAAACCGGTCGATTCACCTTTGTGCTTGAATATATGAATGCATGGCAGTGCGACATCGTCCATAGCGACGATGACAATTTGTGAATGTGACGAATAGTCGATGTCCGATCATATTCCAAAACAAGGCAGAGAAGTGATGCACGGATCAATGCGCGATGTACTTGCAAGCGCTGTCGTTCATGTGTTCTGTGTGTGTCGGTGGCTCGTTGACACACCTGTCTTTGTCTTAACGCATTAACTCGACGGCGTTCGTCGTGTTGCGTTGCTGCGCCACTTTCATTTGCACGTGTGTTTGCAGCCTGGTCTTTTAAAGTTGCATTGCCCGTCACTTCATCTTCTGTCATTATATTTAACCGACGGGTGTGTACTAGTAGTGCATCCCGTGTACGTCGAGCAATATTTCCACCTCGTTCACGAGGACGTGTCGTTATTCTTTAATAAACACACAACAAATAAATATAAGTAACTTATTTGAAATTTATGGATGTTATAATTTGTTGAACAAACGTTGATGTTGTTTATTTTTAATGAGCCGTTTAACACTCCGTACATTTTATAGAATCATTGCACATGTAAGATATTAACTGTGTTACACATCCCACAGTAGCTGTGAGCAAACAGTAGTAAGTCGAAATATTTTTTTTCTATGTTGGTATGACTGTCAGTGACATCTGTGCCAAATGTCACATCAAAATAATCATTAGTGTTTAGTATACGCTTGTCTTTCTGAAGTACAAAAAGTGCATTCGGCGATTTTTACAATGAGTAAAATTATTCAACAAAGAATTTCCGTTAAATTTTGTGTGTGGAATCAATTTTGTGGTGCCGAAACGTTCAGAATGTTGCAAATGGCCTTCGGTGATAATTGTATGTCGCGAGCAAGTGTTTTTGATTAGTACAAATTGTTCAAAGAGGGTCGAGAACGTGTTGACGACAAACCACGTCTAGGACGGCCATCAACATCAACTGATGATCAACAAGTTAATAAAATCAAGGAATTGCTGCTCGAGAATCGACGATTAACAGTCAGAGACCTTACTGGCATCGTTGAAATATCGGAAGGAAAAGTGAAAGCACGATTGGTACCAAAATCACTCAATTTTTTTGGAAAAACAGCGTTGCGTTAACGTGGATCTATGCTTATGACCCGGAAACAGACGATCAATCGGCCGAATATCGTGCCAAAGGTGAGTCGAAGCCGAAAAACCACGCCAAAGCAAGTCAAAAATCAAGGTGATGTTGACAGTTTTCTTCGATTATCGAGGTGTGGTGCACTCCGAATTCCTTCCGACCGGCCAAACTGTCAACAAAGAATACTATTTGAGTGTTATGCGTCGTTTGCGCGAACCTATTCGTAAAAAGAGGCCGAAATTATGGGTCGTCAACTTTTGGTTTTTGCACCACGATAATGCACCTTCTCATACTGCATTGCTTTTACGTGATTTTTTCGCCAAAAACTCCACCCATATCGTTCCGCAACCACCGAATTCGCCTGATTTAGCTCCGTGTGACTTCTAGCTGTTCAGCAAACTCAAACGACCGCTCCGGGGAAACCGTTTTGAGTCAGTTAAAGACATTAAACGTAAATCGCCACGTGCTTTGGAAGCTATTCCGGAAATTGACTTTAACAACTGTTTCGAGGATTGGAAAAAACGTTGGCACAAGTGTATTGAGGCCGGGGGGGGGGGGGGGATTACTTTGAGGGGGACGAAATAGATTTGGAAAAATAAATAAAGAATTTTAAAATTATGACGATAGTCTTACTATTTTTTTCACACAGTATTAAGCAGTAGAACAGTATAGATCTTGTTTCACAAAACTATATTCCTTTTAAAAAATATTAAATCTAAATATTTTTTTAAATATCCAAATAAATAAAAATCTTAATGTCTAAATAAGGACATGAATACACAAAATATAGAACTTTGTTACATTACACCATTACAAAGCCTACAAACAGTCTCGTTACGTGTAGGAGAAACATTTTTTAACCAAGTACGTCACTCTTTTGTTGTGTGCGCTCGTATAAATATTTATATGTATATGTTTGGGTTTTGTGTATTCCTGTAAAATTTATTTGCTCTATACACTCCTTTAATCTCACAGAACACCAATTTATCTATGTCGAAGGTATGGGACCATTTCTCCCGTCATCCTTTTTTTTCTGTATATTTTGTATATACAGTAATATTTCGCGAATTTAAGATATTCAGTTTCCTTATTGTTTATAATTTTATTCATGTTTCTGTTTATGTTGTATTCATTTTTATGGTTTTTATTGCTTTAATTTATGAAAATGTGTTGTTTTTTTCGCAATATGTAGGTGTAATTTGGATCTCAGAGCAATATGATTTTTAGTTTAATTGAGCAACTAAACTTATTAACATTTTAATGTTTTCTAACACTAAATTTCTACCCTCTCATTATTATTATTCTATTAGAACTGTTCCCTGTCATAATTACGCTTAAAAGTTGTTGTAATTAAGCAGTATATTTGGAAGTCAATTACAATGTAACAAAACTTTTAAAAATACAGGGATCTTCCGATTTCTAATTTTATTGTAAATACATAGAAGTGTTTAAAATAAACGTATTATCGCATTCATATATACAGATCCTTGTAGAAGTATAAATTAATAATTTATTAATTTGAATTTTAGGTTTTAGTGTAAAATTAAATTAAATTTCTTAAATTTCTTATTATTGTTGTTTTGAACGTGAAAATAATAATTTAACGAATTTTGGAACTCTAGTTTAGGACATGTAGAGGTAGGCGGCTGTGATCGAATTGGAATTGTTGGCTTAACTTTATAACTTTGCTATTTCTGCGAATATTTGAATATTTGGAATTACATGGAAGCTACGGAAATGCAGCTATTTGAAATGCAGTCAAATTTGCTATATGTAGATAGTTTTTCGGGATCATGCACTTTTTAATTAAATTTTTTTCTAGATTATTTGGAAGACTGTAAATTGGTAAAGGTTTTGGTTAACTTGTTCTAGGTCGGACAAATAATTATCGACGTATGTCGATTATATAATTTATAATTTATTTAATGCTGTTGTAGATATATATATGTGTGTGTGTATGTATATGTGTGTGTGTATGTGTGTGTGTATGTATATATATATGTATGGATGTAATTTTTTTCTGATTTATTTATTTTATAATTAAAGCATTGAACCATATAATTGGGTTATTTGATTATCATGGATCCTACAGATGTCCTAGCTACTTATTATTAATTCTGTTATCTTACAGATTCCTGATTACTTTAATAGTTTTATTTAACTTTGGTTGAATTTGTTTAGGTATTGGGGATTCTAAAGCTGTGAAAAACATTCATTATTAATACATTACCTTACAGATTCCAGATTAGCTGTTTTTGGAACCAGTTTTCGTTTGGTCATTTTCTATTTTTATAAATAAACATATTTGTATTAGATTAGGGATGACAAGGACAAGTGACTTTCATAAATATTTTTTTATAAATAAATCCATCAAATCAACAGACTTAGAAGTTAGGAAGGCCGTGCGTGCCTTTCCTGGATTCGATTTATTTTATTTGTTTTATGAGAACTAAATTAATTTAGTTAATACTAATCGTTACTTTACATTTATTTTATTCAAGTATAATTTTATTATATTGTATATATATTGTCCTAAATATACTAATGAATTTTAGAATTATTTTGAATATAGTTCAAATAACTTTGGTTTCAGGAAATTCGACTGTAAGTTGCGGGGTTGCAGAATGATTAAATTAATAAATGTTTCAGTTATTTAGGAAGCCGGAAAATATGAATTTAGAATTAAATTTCAGGAAATTTACAGATGCTTGTGAATTAATGCTTCATTGTAATTGCTGATTGTGTAGTTTAGAATTGTGTTGTCATTAAATTACTAACGACTTTACATAGGTGTCTGTAACGGGTCGAGTCAACCAATTTTGGTTAGGAAGCCGAAAAGTATTAATAGAATTAAATTTCAGGAAAATTCCAGATGCATGTGAAATAATAATATTTTTTCTTAGGTTGCCGTTTTAAAGAAGCAATTGTTGAAGACCAATACCATCGTTATCCATTAACCTATTAAGCCTTTATCCTTCATCTAGTAGATTAGAATTGTGTTGTCTTTGTGTTACTAACTATCGGCTATACCTAGGTGTCTGTAACCGGGCCGATTCTGTCCCACTTAACTAACCTATCCAATCCTTCGGTTTTGTTATGTGTAAAAAAGGGTGTACGGTGGACCCGGCGTCATCCGGGAACTCAAGCCTAAGAACTTGGTCGTACATTCAAAATCAATCAATCAATCAATCAAATACATAGAAGTGTTTAAAATATCGCCCGTTGGTTATTTTTTCCGATTTAATAAAAGAACGAAATTAAATGGCAGCGTCATAAAATGTAGTTACAAGCCGGTATTTCAATTGTCAAAACTAGACAATTCCAAAGAAATATTAGTTTGAATTATGTTGCGGAATAGAAGTGGAAGCTGTATCACGGAGATAGTGATCTCAATTTATTTGTCTCCAAATCTTCTGCAATGTAAACTGAACCTCCATTCATCTCTTCAAAATGCGAATCCAGCACAAATAAAATTTTCAGAAATCCGAAGGTGGCCATATTCTATGGAACTTTTTCTAGATTCATTATAGGTATCATCATATCAACATACCTAATCCTGTCATAATCGGTCATAATCAAACAACTTTTTTAGCAACAAAACTCGGTCATGTACAGCTCAAACGAATTGAATGATTGGCCGAAATCGGTTTACCGGAAGTCACAGCTTCTATAGGAGATTTTTCGTGTTTTCTTAATATTTTGAAAAGTCATTTGCTTAAAAACAATTATAATCTAAAAGATTCTAAATTAAATTTCCAACAATACTGTTTTTTCAGTTCTTCAAAATTTAAGTGAAAATGATGATTTTTGACAAAAAACCGTTTTATGAAAGCTAATACGGCTCATGTACAGCCTAGGTGGTTTGATTGTTTGGGATGAAACTTCACACCTAAGCTTTTCCCACAACTTGGGAGATTCCAGTGCATTTTAGCCAAAATTGATTCACCGGAAGTGGCAGCTTCCTTAGAGCTTTTCGTTTTCCAACGGAAGCGACAGCTTCAATAGGAGCTTTTACGTTTTCTGCAGGTCAGAAAGTATATCATTTACAAGAAAAAGAGTAATGAACTAATTGATTCTAAATTAAATTTGCAACAATATCGGTCCAGATCAGTTTTTCAAAATTTAAGCAACAATGGGATTCTAACCTGATGTTTCGAAGACATTCTAGAGTATGGCTTTAATTTTGAAGTAAAAAAATTATATTACAATATTATAACATCTTAAAACATATTTGTTGAATTACTTCGTGAATCACTTAGAAAAAGGCGCATCAGCGCCGCAATCGAGGCGCAAAGCAACAATTTCAAAATTGCACGAATTGAACATTGAATTGCTTCTGCATCCACCTTATTCGGTGAAGCTTATTTTGAAGATAGAGGTAAATCGTCATACAAAAAAGGCATCGAAATGCTAGAGAGGCGTTGGACTGATTGTATCGCTCTAGAAGGAAATTATTTTGATAAATAAAATGTATTTTTTCCAAAAAAATGTGTTTTCTGGGAACATTTTAGGCGATGTGTTATAAGTATATGGATAATAAATACATAAATTTATTGCTACATTTAATGTGTTGCATAAAAATATGTATACAATTCATTTGAATTACTATTTCACTATTTCATTTGAATCACAATTCATTGAACCATTAAATTCTTTGTACGATGCATATTGAATATTACGAAATATACGAAGATAATTTGTACTCTGACAATTAAACTAAAATATTTGGTGTGTGAATATGACTCCACCGTTTCACTATTAATGGAAATACTGGTATTCTATAGTACTTGATGTCAGTTGTTAAACGCAGTCTGTGACATTTGGTTGAAGTGTCAATAACTAGTATTTTTAACTCCTTGAAAATGTTAAATTTTATTCCACATAAACATCATTTGCAAGAAATTTTATTATATTACGTTTCGTTTGCTTGTGGAAATTTACGGTTAGCATGCTCAATCGAAAACAACGTGCAAAGAATAGTTTCGGCGATTTAAAAATGATGATTTTGGCACCGCAGATAAAGAGCATGGAAACAACACAAACAATTTGATGATGCTGAATTGGAAACGTTAGTGATTGAAGATTTTAAGCAAACTAAATAATTGTGCTACTTGTTCATTGGTTTAAAACAGTTGATTTAAATTATTCCAGTCTGAGAAAACAAAACATCTTTGTCTTCGATTCTCCTTTGGCTATTTACTTTCAGACTTTGGTATTGAGTTTTAAAAATTGATAAATGAAAAAAAATTAAATGGACCTGTTTAATTCGAGTTTCCTTGTCAGTGATATGGTAAAGTGTGAGGATTTTATATTAATATACAAATTATTGATTTTCCCAGCACCTACGGTTCTTCAGGAATCAAATTATAATATTTCATTACATAATAAAACTGGTAATAATAACCCCCCCGGCTACCAACCACACGCCACCATTTCATTTTAATCAAATTATGTCAGAATATAAAATAATTATTTCCTCAATTATAGGTAAATAAAAAAATTTGTTTAATTACTACTCTCTGTAAAATCATAAAATATTATTATTATTTTTTATCTTAATCAAGACTAATATAAAAAATATTATGAGGATTTAATTACCCCATCTAAAAAAAACAAAAATTTATAATTATATTCTAGAAGATAACATTCGCAAAATAAAATTTAGTAATTAGTTAATTTAATTTAATTTTGCCTCCGTGGTGTGCTTCTGTTACATTCCAACAAGGCAAAGTTAGTTTTTTTTGCGAGTCATTTCTTACGTTTATGTAAGTATGGATTTATAATCTAAGAATTCCTCCGAGTGAATAACACTTCATTCGTTGCCATCTGATAATATATGTAATGTGTCCATCCCCTCATCTGACTTTATACACATATCCTTCAGACAAGTCGTTTAAAACCAAAAACCACAACAAACAACCAGAAAATATTTCAATTATTCCATATCCAGAAAATTTCTAGTGTTTGGTTATGCCATATCATATATATACACACACATAAAATATGTGTTCACTACTCGTAGGCTCTAAAGCTGATAACACACACATAAAATAAACCTTTTCAGGTTGAAAACTTTTTTCTGTTTTGTTGTTTTAGGGTTCGTGAAAAATTACAACGGAAAAAATAAAATAAAATGAATTATCGTTATATTTTTAAGGTTTCGTATAGTTTGCCTCCCCACCACTTCTACAAACCACTCTAGAAATCATTTTATTTTCGGTACTTCGGGATAATAATAATGATTCTGGTGACAATGTTGTTACTCTTTTTGATGTTGATAATGATCAAAAAACGAGGATAAACCGAACGCCAGAAAAAGGTTGACATACGTACACAAAATATGTATCCTTGTGTAAAGAAAGGGATTTTTGTATGGAGTACGTGTATGGAAGGGTTATAATAAATTTCAGGTAAAGAAAGCACGTATGAGTGTATTTTAATTTTAATTTGGTTCGAACCAACAGGAAAAAAAAATCGAAAAAGTGGCAAGCGAAAGATAAACAGAAGCAAAGAATTATGTGTATCCACATTATAAATATAAGCAGGGAACCCTAATTAATTGAAGTTAAAATATAACTTTCACTTTCAATTTCTAATTTACGAATCGGGATGGTGGAGTTTGTTTTCCTTTTTATTATTATTTTTTTGTTAGTTGTGCGTGCTTAAAGCTCTTGGTTCTAAATTAAGATATCTCAGTGAAAAATATACTGTATTTATTATGCAACGTTCTTCAAAAATTAAATGCGTATGTAGGTACGTAGCACACGATTTTATTTTAATATTTATAGGTAAACAATGTTTGTAATATATGTACACTTTACATTATTCGGTCTTTTTCCTATCGCACATTTCCCAAATGATAATCTTAAATTTTAATTTCAAATTTTTTTTTGTTCCACTCCACATACAAAATAAAATAAAGTTTACGTTTTTAAAACTAAAACGATTTAAAAGTTCTGGGTATTTTAGGTTTATTTTTTGTTTTAATGTTTTGTGAGCTTTTTTTGAAATTAATGCTGTTGTTATCCATATATACATTCTCGAATATGTGTGTATATGACGAACTTGGTGTTAGATAAGGGAATAACTAATATGATGTTGATGATTATTATAATGATGGGTTACACAAAGGGTAGATAGAGGTTACTCATTTTTTTGATATTTATAATTAAAATTAAAAATATTAAAGTTCCTCTGTACATATAAAAGTACATCCATGTATATAGGCAAAAATGCTTTCTACATTAAATATGAACATCATACATAACCAAAATGAAAATGTACATGTTCATTTGTGAAATTCTGTATCTACTCCTATCTAGTATTAAGAATATCAACATCTTATGTATGTGTTGTATGTGTCTATAAAAAAGTCAACCTTATTTACCAAAATAAAATGAAATTAAAAAATATTTGTGGTTAAATATGAATTTATTTTAATGAATGGGACGACGTATGTGTTTGGGATATTCACATACGATACCAGCTACAATTCTCAAATGAACATAGGTTTACAATTAGATTCATTAAAACAGAATATGTAACATAAGATTAGGTTAAGAGTACTTAGGGACGCTACCATTGATAGCGATCATGTCATTTATGAAGTTATCCCATGATTCTATCCCAGAAAATAAAACAAAAATCATCAGGCAACAATAATCAATAAAAATCCCACTTCCTCTTCCGTAAAATTCGACTAGTCCAAAATTTAATGGATGGCTTAAATGATGAATGACACAAAAATAAAATTCGTTACTTTTAAATTTTGCGAATTTTAGCCATGCGTCCGTTATATTAATTGAACTCGCGTATTTGAACTAAAATAACATTTAAATTTGGTTTTAGAATGGTTTTACTCTTATTTTTAGGAAAATTAGAAAAACATCGTTCCGTGGTAATTGTATAAATTAGTTAAGTCGTGGAATCCTACCAGCCGGAAAACTCCCCAGCACAAAGCACTGTTTTGGATGAATTCTAGCCACTACGTGCGAAAGCCACTACGTGCGAAATGATGCACGTAATATCACCTTCGCCTTGATCAGGGAATCCAACCAGCCAGTTGCAATATACACACTGTATAGAACACAAGGTGACGCCATTGGAATATTCATTTGCCATGACCCGATGAGACGACCGAGTTTTTTTTCATTATCTTCTCAGTTCGAAACTCGTACACCCCTTCTGCTCCAAAACTTCATGAAAATATTAAGCTTCACTAACTTTATTCATTTATAATGTTATACTTGTGTGAGGTTGATAAAAAGTCTCTCAGAAGGTTTGTGTTACACAGGGTGAGTTTTTAATAAACACCAGGGTTGTATCTCGAAAACGGTGCAAGATGAAAGAAGACTTTTTATAATGAAAATTGTTAAGTGTTGAGGAGGACATTAGATAGTAATCTTAAATGACCTTGGAACTCGTTAGTTTGGGAGATATTAACGTAATAGCCTGGGGAGACTGCGGATTTGTTCTCTCGGAAATAAAATTCAAGTTAATTCGACGCTCTACGAAAAATTTAAAAATCAATCTTCCAAAATTATAGGGTTTTTGATTGAAAATGTTGGTGTGGGTATGTTGGTTTTTTTTTAAATTAGAACCTATAATTTTGAGACAACCTTTTTATTAAGTAGTTAAAATAAATAAATTTATATTTTTTGTTCATACAAAAGTTATCGTCAAGTGTTTGGTTTGTGAGGTATGAGCAAAACTGATCTGAACTACAAGAAAACCCATTTTTCCTAAGTTCTAACACGGTTTTGCTGTAACGAGAAATAAATGCTTCTTTGACTTAGCACTACTTAAATTAATAATTTGCTTAATAAGACAAATCAGAATTGATTTTATTTATTTTTATTTCTCGTTACAACGAAACATTGTTAGAACTTAGAGAACATTGTGTTTCTTGTTTTGCAGATCACTTTACAAAAAATTTTGTTTAAGGAAAAAATACTTATTTATTTAGTTTTACCCGCTTCAAAAGTGCCCCAAAAAGTTTAAGTTCTAATTATAAAAAATTAACTTTCGTAAATATCTGCAAAAATAACTAATCTCCAAAACTGACCAATCCACCAATAACGCCCACCTCTACACTGAACAATTTTCATTATAAGTATTTTTCGCCTACCTTGCATCGTTTCCGAGATAAAAGCATGGCATTTATTAAAAACTCACTCTTTATGTAGAGATGCATTACCACCATACTGGCAGCTTCTTTTGATTCAAATCAGCTTTAGTTGTATTTTATTCCACGTTACGTCGCTTGTATAATGATCGTGTTCGAAAGATTATAGCAATATCAGAAAAATTTTGATCATCAGTAATGATTGATTGAATTTTTTTTGGCTAAATTGAGCTTGAGAAGCATATCGCAAATATTGATTCGATGGGTTAACTGAGACTTTCAAATCATGCATAATCCAAACATCAAGGTTTTTATCGAGTCTAAGACACTTAAAGTAATTCTTAACTGTCGTGTTATAATGTTAGTGAAATTTATTCAAACTAATCCACAAAATGCAACACAACCCACTTATTGCAATATAGGGTTTTCCAATAGGAATGATATGCTTTTTAAGTAACGTTTCGGCCATTTGTAATATGTCATGATCTGTCATTTTTTGTTTCATTGTATTCAGTAATGTTTACAATTTCATCATGGTGAGATATACGCAAGAACAACGTTTACAAATTGCAATTACAAACGATAACGATTTTTTTAAGAAAATCATCTTCTCCGATGAAGCTCACTTTCATCTGAGTGGTGCGGTAAATAAACAAAACTGTCGATTCTGGTGCGAAGAAAATCCACAAATTATTCATGAAAAAACATTACATTCACCTAAATTGACAGTTTGGTGTGGTTTTTGGTCTGGTGGAATCATCGGTCCGTATTTTTTTCGAAATGAAGCTGGTTACTGTCACACCGTGACTGTCAATGGAGATCGGTATAGATCGATGATAACCAACTTTTTATGGCCGAAATTGGAAGAAGTTGATCTTGACAACATTTGGTTCCAACAAGACGGGGCTACGTGTCACACAGCAACAATTGAATTATTGCGAGAAAAGTTTGGATCATATCACTCTTATTGGAAACCCCTATAGTATTGGTGTAAGTAAACATTCAGGCGAATTTATATTGTGTAATTTGGAGGAGTCTGATTTTTTAATGGTTTTAATGGGACTAAGACAGTTTTTTTCAGCCATATTGGTGGACTGCTTAGTACCAAAAGCGCGTCCCTGATAAGTTATGTGATTTTTTATTGGGTCTGACAGAGTGTTCCATGAGGATTAAGAATATGATTTTTAGAGCCTTCGGCGGATTCCAGCCATTCTAAGTACAGGGTGTCCGCCGGGAAAGTATACTACTTTGTTTTGCCGCCATTTAGGCGAATATTAGTATTGACTGTTCATACTTGACAGTCGTGAAGTAGACACGTGGCAAATTCTTCCACAAGACCATTTACGCCGCCGTACATATGCCAATAGGATGTTACAGCTCGCCCATGACAACCCCGATATTCATGAAAAAATCATAATGAGTGACGAGGCACATTTTCATTTAAATGGATATGTGAATAAACAGAATAGTCGGTTCTGGGCAATGGAAAACCCTCACATTATTCATCAGTCACCTTTACATCCATTAAAAGTGACAGACTGGTGTGCAATTTGGTCAGGAGGAATCATTGGACCTTACTTCTTTGAAAATGAAAACGGCGTAACGGTAACTGTGAATGGGGAGCGATATCGTGATATGATTGAAAACTTTTTAACGCCACAACTGCATACTTTGGGCTTGATTAACATGTCGGTTCAACAAGACGGTGCCACATCGCATACAGCCAGGATTACAATGGAATTACTGCGAGAACTCTTTCCACGACAAGTTATTTAAAAAAATGGTGATGTTGATTGGCCTCCACAATCGCCTGATTTGACTGCTCCGGACTTCTTTTTGTGGGGATATCTAAAAAGCAAGGCTTATGCAAACAAACCAGAAACGCTTGAGCAACTCAAACAAAATATTCGTGATGAAATTAATGAAATACCGCGTGAAATGTGTGAGAAGAATGTAATGAAAAATGTGCTCAAAAGGGCTCGCATTTGTGAGGCTAACAGAGGCGGACATTTATCTGATATTGTATTCCATACATAATTGCCGACATTAAATAAAACATTTATCAATATAAGATCCATTCTCTTTCATTTAATCAAAAATCATAAACAAACAAAGTAGTATACCTTCCCGGCGGACACCCTGTATTTTATATCCATTTAGTATAAACTACAGTGATATAGTTGAACTGCAGAAGATGTTCCATTAGATTCAAAAATATGATTTTTTAAGCATCTTAGGTGCATTACAAAATCTTTCTAAATATTTTCTAAGCATTTAGCATGAATTTCAATGTTATTGGTAGACTGCTTAAATCCAAAAGTGTGCCCCTAGTAAATTAGTTTACTTTCTAATGGGTTTAACAGGCTCTTCCATGAGATTTAAAAACATAAAATTTAAAATGACTTTGGAATGTACCTAATTCCCATTAACCTTTATGTGACTGAATGGGTACAATTGTACCCAAATGCATATTTTACTCTAAATTTGTATATGATACAGTTTACGTAGGTGGCTCAAACTCTCTGACATCTTTAAACTGTTCAAACTCTTTCTCGATAAAATAGGGTTTACAATTTTTACACCCTCAGCATACTGGGATGGTACATTTGTACCCATATTGTTTGGAAGAAAACGCTACCTTTCACAATGAAAAATTAAACCAAAACATGTAAGAAATAATATCTTTATTTAATTCCATTTATTCACAGAATGCTCAGCGCAAACAGGTTTTCCACAGTTAAAATAGCTTTATCGAGTATTTCGATCTTTTCAATTTCCCTCAGAGCAAATGAAACATCGTCCTATGACAGTAGCCGGCTCAAAATTCGATTGAGTACCAATGTTTCCTCTGGTGCCACTGGTTGTGGAGAAACAGCGCGTCCCAGGACTAATTCGGTTGCATTCCGTGTGAAACAATTTCCAATTACATGAGATGAGGTAGACCGTGTTTCAACTGAAGGCATGAACAATTGTCGCAAAAGATCCTTCAAAAATTGTCTATGACGATCGGTTTTCTGCAAATGTTGATTATCTTCCATGTACACAACATACGATGCTAAGGCCGCAACGTCGATCATGTTATAAAACATTACAAATTGCCAGCGATTAGTTCTCCGCTTTACTGTCTATGCCATCAACATTTTATCAGCTGTGTCTACTCCGACACATCATTAGCCATGTGTATTGTTGTTAACAGTATAACGGATTTATTTCTTTTCGGGATATAATAAACAGTTGTATCACTGTTGAATCCGAAATTAGTAGAAAATATTATTCTGTCTTTGGATGGTTTTATGCTCGGAGGCGAAAATGCTTTGTTTTTTCTTACAATTCCAACTAAGGTCATGTTCTATGACTTTAGTGCACGAGCCAATTCCAATGAGGTAAAGAAATTATCAGTGATTAAATTTCTACCTGATCCTTTGTACCAGCTACGAGATGTGAAACAATATGTTCGCTGACGTTTATTTGGCGTACACCATCTGGAGAATTTCCAGGATAAATTTCCTCTTTTAGAGGATATGCATTTGAGCATCACAAGCCCAGAACACTTTGATATCATACTTGACTGGCTTTGGCGGAATATGCTGGGTGAGTTTTGTGTGCCCTCTGTATGGAAACAATTGCTCGTCCACAGTAAAGTATTCATAAGGTTTGTAACCTTTTTGTAAAATATTATTCAGCATAAGACATAGAACATTGGAGCAGCCTTATCACTTTTTATACGGTCAGCGCCAGTATTTTCATTGTCGAAAGGGATAAATCTCTGCAACATCTTAAAGCAATCACGCCCCGTTGATGCTCGAATAAGAAGCTAAAAATCTAACCTCCATAATTCTGATATATGCTCATTATTCGATTTAATGACTTCAATTAAGATTCCCAAATATGAATCAAATGCTTATGGCGTGAATTGCTTGCATTATTTTTATTTGGTCTTTTAGTCGGATCAGAAAACTTAACCAATAACTCATTGTTGAAACTGTCAGTAATTCTGTGACCTTTCCGATTGGCTTGAAATTTGTTGCTGAAGTTCGCTGCTCCTCCTCTTTCGCGCATGTTACGACACAAATTCTCTGTTAATTTATATTTGGGTACAATTGTACCCATTCTAGTCTACTAAAGGTGTTTTTTATTCAGTCACATAAAGATTAAAAATCAAATATTTAATTTCCTAGAAAACTCTGTTAGAAAAAGAAAATCAAATAACTAAATAGACACAATTCGTTTAGCTTAGGCAAATCTCCATTATCACTGAAGTTCCTGCTATATCTATAGAAAATAATCAGAGTTACTTTGAAACGTATGTCAGGCTCATTAAAAAATCTAATGTTTAATTCTCATGGAACATCCTGTCATACCCATTACAAAATCTTGCTACTTACTATGGACACTACTATTGGTCTCAGTAATGGACCAATATAACTGAAGTTCATGCTAAATGCTTAGAAAATACATAAAATGACTTTGGAATGTACCCAAGTCCCATTAAAAAAACTCATAAAGCACTCCGTCAAACCCAATGGAAAATCATCTAACTTACTTGAGACACTTGTTTGGGTTTAAGCAGTCCACCAGTATCACTGAAGTGTATGTTAAAAGCTTAGACAATACTTATAATGACTCTGGCATGTACCTAAAGTCCACTGAAAAATCACATTTTTAAATCTCATGGAATACTTGGGCAGGCTCTAAATGCTTAGAATGACTTTGGAATTTACCTAAGTCCCATTAATAAAACACACTCCTCGAAATTACACAATATAAATTCGCCTGAATGTTTACTTTTCACCAATGCTATTACAATAAGCTTGTTGTTGTTGTATATTTTGAAATAGCTTGTATAAGATTCACTATCGTGTGACGCACCTTCCTGCAAACTCAGTTAGTCACAACAATTGCAACAGTTATATATTCGTTTAGAATATTCTTCCTGAAACTGTAATAAAAATAATTTTGAAGTTTTCAGTATCCATTGTCATTAATAATTGAAACAATATATCAGTATAAGCTAAGATTTGGCCCTAACTCTTAGAAAAATTCTTCACTGCATTCAAAAACTGCAAAATTACCTGAAACGAAAGAAATTATTAAGATTAATATTTTGCTGTAACATTAATTTTTAAATACACAACTTAAAGAATTTGTATAATGTCAAACCAAAAGTCTCTGCTAAAAATTACATATAGCATTAGGATATAATGACAAATGATTTATTACCCTTAAAAGTGTTGTGTACATTTAGGTGTATGTTAAAACACAACATATGTAATGTACATATGTGAGAATCTGTCCAAGCCAATTATTTTCAAATTCATGTTTCAATTTTCCTTTCCGTAGCAAAGATATGTGTGAGTAACGAGATTTTTGGTTTTAAAGACCAATGCCGGCGGAATACCAAAAGTTTATTTTTCAGATTTTTCACCTAATTTTCTATTTTATATTTGTGTTTCCCTATTTTGGTTGTTAGCCCCAAATACTCGTTTATACAATATTCAGACTTTGTGGAGTGAAATGTAACAAATATATTGAACATAAATAAAAAAGGAACAAAATACACACAGATTTTCCATGATTTATTACTTCATTTTTCATCGAAATTTTTCATGCCTTTTAAATTTTTCTTATTTTTTCATCTTCATCCCTTATTCATGTTGAACATTGAACAACAGCATCTTTATATACTACTTGTGTATATGTGTACTGTAAACGTTTTATATAAATATATGTAGAGAGTGGAAAACAACTCAATCTGTTCACGTTTATCGTGTTTCTTTTGATTTTTCCTTGGTTGTACAGTATCGTATTATGCGAGATTCTATTTGTTACTGCTGCGCTCAAGTGAAAATTTATATATGCAAGTCATGTGTAGCTAAGAACACAAAAATTTTCTACTTTAACCAAGGTACTCAATCAGCCGAAACACCAATTGAAACAGCAACGAAATATAATATGTGTACCCCACCTTTACTCGTACGTAAACAGAAACCGATTTTTTTTAAAGTAATCAACATACATTATTGTAATGATACGATCATACAATTGTAAACAATTTTCTTCTAGGTATTCAAAATTTTCGATGAAAATCAATGGTTTTGGTTTTGTTTATGAAATGTATGAGTATAAGATAAATTTGAGTAGGTTAGGTACGTACCACTTACACCACTAACTAAATAACAAGAGGAGAGCGTACCCGCAACGATATGAACACCAAGTAATCTTACAAAGGGGAATAATAGTACATAAGGTTATTATGGTATTCTGTATCTATTGGTTTATGTTTGTTTTCTGTTATATTGTTCGGTTGTACTCCCAAAGGTTCATTTATAGAACAGAGAATACAAGAAAATGAAAAAACGCAAACGAGAATGCCAAGCCCAACCTACGTTGTAATATTGCACGACGACGTTGTATATAAGAAATGAAATAAAAAATTGAAAAAGGGGTTTACATTTTCCAAATTGATAAAATCCAATTTCTTATGGTGTGCTTTCATTCTGAGCAAATACGCGTAGCGTACACACACAACAACATAACTACATTTTGTATTATTTTTTTATTTTGGTAAACATTTAGTTATTGGCTTACCAATATTTAATTTTTGTCGTAATCTCTTGATATTTGAATGGTGTTGTGTGTATTGTGTTAGGTTATCTCCGCAGCTTCTGATTTTCTATACACGCTATGTACCGCACGTGTACGTATTAATGTACGTACAATGGATGGTATTGAAAACAGAAATTTCACTTTCCATCAGTAAATTGGATTTTTTGTAAGCTAGACAAAATGTATTAAGTTTAAACTTTTATTTTTAAATGTACGAATATATCTTTTTAGTAGTCTCAATGGTTTATTTCATAAGGCAATAAACGAACGGTGGACGGATTTTATTAGCCTGACTGAGTTATTGTCGCAATGAAACTATTAATGCTCTTACGGGTGAATATTGTGAGTATTTAGAGTGTTACTATCCGTTGCATGTACCTTTTAAATGTTTAAACCTGCATACTATATGGATTATGAACGAGATTAGTACAAATCTGTTTAGTTTCAGACTAAAGTAAGTAGCGAACCTCCATAAAAAACTATTGTTACAAATTTCGGGTGTTCGATACAGACAATGCGTTTGCGCCACAAATTGTTCGAGTTTATATGCATGGCTGTTAAAGATTATTCCTTTTATTGTATCTGCTGATGTATGCGTATTGCAATTGTAAATCATTTGCATATAGTTGTATTCGCGAGCATTCACTTCATCAATTTCCCTGTTTTGATGATTAACTATCGCGGTCGCTTACAATGGTTACGTTATCTTCATATTTCCCTCCACATGCTACCGGATATGAGTTTATTAAAAATATTCATCCTCAGATTTCAACCTGGATAAATGGCAAACACTTATTAGTAACTTCATCTGTTTTAATTTGTGTTGCCTTAAATGAGAAATTGGAAAATTGTAATCTTAAGAAACACTTGTCGCGAAACGAACTTAAGCTACAAAACTTCTACATTAAATCCGTAAATGCAGTTACAAAAGTTTATTGAATTTATTTTTGATTTAAATTGAGAGTAAATACGTTATTGTGGTTAATCATCAATCTAAAACTGATTGTAGTGATCTAATCTTCGCTTTAGAAACGTTAACAAGTTACTTGCAACAACGTACAGATGAGCTTTTCACAACATGTCAACAAACTTATGTCGGTGTTGGATTATATTACAAACTATCCATCTAACTAACTATCGAACATCAAATGGATTTTAAATATTCCATTCAATATGTCAACCCAGTATGAAAGAGCGCTATCTTCCCGTTGGATTACTGGTGATCCCTCGAAATTTTCACATAGTATAACTGTACGGATTTCCCAACTACATCACCGGCATTTTACAAAGTGTTGCCCGCAGAGACCAGCTATAAAAATTCGACCATGGAATTAATGTTTTACATTAAACACTCAGACGTAGCGTACGAAACACAAGATATGTATAAGAATCCATTCTCAACCACTTGAGCTGTTCGCTAGTGTACCCCATGCCATAGTTGCAATTTCAAGACACACAAAATCATTTAGATATTTTTCACAAGTGGCTAATGATAGACTACACTCACTTTTAATGAGAGCTCCAACCTACACTACTACTCAAAAAGTAAATCAACCCATAAAATTTCAGAAAAGGTTGGTTTATGAGAAATATCCAATTTACTATCCAAACGTCAACAAAATGGCATCAAAAGCATCTAAGTTTCATAACTTCGTTTTAAAACCAAACTACCTAATCTATGTATTTTTTTTTTCTGTAGACAACGTAATCATGGCCAAAAAGTTCACTGCTCGTTATGCCGGGTTTTGATGAAGTTTCATCAAAACCCGGCATAATGAGCAGTGAACTTTTTGGCCATGATTACGTTGTCTATAGATGCGATCGGTCTCTCGAAACTAGCTCAAAGAAATCGAGTGGTGGCGTACTGATAGCAGTTCTCTGGAATGCTATAGTAAATTTAGCCCCATCGAGAGTTGAACAAATTGGTGTAAAAATCAAAATGAACCAGATTGGTTTGGTTCATTCATTTACGCAGCATATATACGAGCTCAATCAAATAGTGATCATTACGCAACTTGCATCATTGCGATTGATGAAGTTATTAATACAACAAACTCATCAGATTTAGTTCTTGTGCTTGGTGATTTTAACCTTCCAAATATAATATGGAATCAGGATCCGGAACTAAATTGTATTTTTCCAAGCAATGTAACAGATGCTGAATCTTTATTTGTGGACGCCATGCTTGGTTATAATTTGAAAGAGATAAACACAATTGCTAATAATCGTTATAGATTACTGGATCTTGCTTCAGCAGAGACATTGACAGTTTCAAAATTTCGGAATCCGTGTTACCTTTTGTAATTAACGATATCAATCACAAGTCTTTAGATATTGTATTTGACTCAACTAATTTAATGGCGAGTTCGGGACACCTACAACCAATCAAATACAACTTCAAAAAATCAAACCGAGCGAGGCTACAAAGTTACCTAGTATCCATCAACTGGCAAACAACTCTCAATTCGAATGATATAAACGAAAATGTTGATAAATTTAATGACATTATGCAGCATGGCTTCGAACTTTATATGCGCATATGTGCTGTAAACCACAAAATGCTCACCCTCAGTGGTTCGATGGTAAACTAGTTAACTTAAAAAATCGGAAGTCGAAAGCGTATGCCAAAATGTTGAGAAGCGGGTTAGAATCCGACAAAACAATGTTTCTACAACATAGTAACGAATTTGAAATTTATTCACAAAGCGACATGTTCGCGAAGTTTTTCCAATCAGTCTATAAACCAAGCGTTTACTAGTGGAACTAGTGGATTGTACGAACAACCCAGCAATACCAACGTATCAATAACTCCTCCTCTTATATATGAGGATAACATTTTATCAGCTCTAAAGGGATTTGGAGACGGTTGTGGTCTTGACAATATACTCTCTTCTATTCTGAAGGAGTACCCTGACATTTTAGCAATTCCATTATGTTACCTATTCAACCCTCATTGATGGAATATAAATTCCGATACCTACTCGATCATCATTTACACTTGCATCTGTATATACTTCCACATGTGCAACATAATTCATTCGCATTTTGCAAAATTCTCTCTTAACCGATAACTCATTCATCATTGCTTTTGTTGTGTCACCAAACTTCCACCGCACTATTAGATTGCTCGGAGGGACTTTCGGTTTCATTTTTACATATCAGGGTTGCCATATTAAACAATAATCATTTTTCGCGGTTTCTGTTCCGGCAAAATTCACAATGGTGGCTATTACTATATATGTTTGAAAGAGAATACATTAAGATATAGAAATCAGTAATCCGTGTTTCGATATAAGCCGTAGGGCTCATGTAATGAATTTTTGAAGTTTAACCAATTTATCGTGTATTGGATTTATATTTAGAATTAAAATATTTTGTCCTCTTTTTCAAAACAGAAAATTTATTACATATCCTATCCTGGTAAAATGTTTAATTTTTAAATAAGTTATTTGGTAGTTGTAAAAACAAAATATTTGTTTTTATAACTACCAAATCATTTTTAAACAATGAAGTTATTTTTCCTTTTTAATTGTTTTTAAGGTAAACTTTTTTTTTTTTTTTTTACCGGACAAGTGGTGCAGTGGTTAAAGCGTCGGCACTTGGACCGGGAAATGCTGGGTTCGAATCCCATCAGAGGCTAGATGCAAATCGAATTTTCATCATCGATTACGATCGGTGATGCTAATAAATACAACTAAGACCCTCTGATGGAGTGCAGAATTCCGTGTCACGCGCCGACCCACCTTCCATGTCAATGTATAGGTTGACATGGAGCTTGCAATGTGCAGGTGGTATACTGTAGTTGTGTGAGTAGGTGAAGTAGGTGGGTTAATGATGTGGAGTGACTGAGTAGTATCACAATGGGCCTAAAAAATTGGCCTAAGTGTGCAGTAAGCAACCACTGAAACCTAAAGTAAACTTTTAGTGAAATAAGCTATTATGACTTACAAATATTATTTTATTTTGGAAACAGCTCTATTGACATCACAGTTAAGAAAAATATTAGTTCATGTATAAAAACGGGATAGAGCAAAATACCGCATTTTATATCGTTAATAAGGGGCCATAAAAATTTCAATTTTGGCTTAAATCGGCTTAAGATATTATGACATATTGCCACAGTCCCTTAGTCTACTGACTGACACAAGTGTACCGATGAATTCTTTGATCAAAAATAACTTTATTTGTACCGCCTCACTCGTGAATGCCCACTGTCAAGGTATAATCGTTTAAAAAATGGTATTCCATCGGAGTGCCTTGTAGTGAAAAACTGTTATATCTCTCAAATAATTTGAAAGATTAATTAGTTCTCACTCTAAAGTGTGTCCAACAACTAAAGTATTTAAAATTATTTAGATCTGAAACTTATCATTTTGTAAGCGTTTTAAAGTAAATTTTTTTCTAAGACTATACAAGATTTTATATACAAATGAATGATGTTTTTACAATTAATGTTGATCCTTCATTGATTTTGTATAAATCCGCGATAGCCTGCATTACCACAAAATTTGCTCTGCTTGGTAGAAAAGAGAAATATTTTTTGAATATTTTGTTGATACTCATACGAGTATATGTACAAAAATAAATGTCAGGAAATTGTTTAGTGGCGTGGTTTTAGATTTAGGCCTAATTGACACAAATATATGATGTTATACGAAAGGAATAATTTGGCAGCACCACCAAAGCAATGGATTTGTGAAGTAACGTGCGGGTAGTATAATGTTTGTTTGGAGCAAAATCTTTCAAATGTCATGACATTCCATAACGGAAGTTGTGTAACTAATTCTGGTGGCACAATGTTAATTTTGAGTACTAAGGTGCTTCAACTAACTTTGTGGCATTCTTCAAAACATTTTAAATGGCATGCAACGTGTACAATAATTCTTTAATAAACGAATAATTTGTCGCCACTATTATTTCGTTATATTCATTTATTTAACTAAAATTTCGCTATTTTGGAACAACCCAATATTATAGAGGAGGAGATTGACTGATCGTCGTAGAGGAAAGACGTGTTTTTGTCTCTCCGTTAAATAAATTATTATTAATATTTTAATTCAAATCAGTTTAGGAATGTGTAGTGTGAGAGTGATGTGCTATTTTTGAGTGAGTTTTGTTCTTTAGAAGTTCACCTGTTAATACAGGTGAATTGAGACAGTTATTATGAAAATTACGTTCAACACATTTACAATCAGAGAAGTACCTTTTTATTCTAATTTTCATTCTAATTATATAAAAGTTAATTATTTATTATTGTTATTGTTATTATAACTATTTACATAAATGTGAACGGTAATTTATAATCGTATACATAGAAACTGAGATTTCAAGGGAATTCCCTTTGTATGTACTTAAGTACATAAAATATTGGTACCCGAGAAACCAAAATTTGAAATTACAACAGATCGAATTGTAACTTACCCAATAAGCGAAAATTTGTATACTCAAACTAGGTTGCTACCGTATTGTGACAAAAATGACTTTTTGTGGAATAATATAAATTGATAAATATATAAAATGTTAATGAAAGGAGGAAACAGTTTTCTGCCACAGGAAATTTATCATTTGAGCTGAAATATGTTGGATTGTGTTATCCATTTGGGTTTTATTTAAATTTAATTACATTTTCATAACTTATTTTATTAATTTTCACTTACTTTAAACAATTCTATAAATTAAAATTTTGTCGAAAGTCCTGATTTAAAATAATAAAGTTGTCGGCAAATATAATTCAATTTATTTTTATTATTATTTAAAATTTATTATTTATTTTTTTTTTTTTTACATACCGGAAGTTCAGGGAAGATTGTGATTGCAACATTCTTGATCAGGGGGTCTATTTAATTACTTACGCTTTGAGCATAAACTCAATACAATCAAATATGTTAACGATCCAAAGGCTTTTTGCTATGGAATGTTGTTTTTCGACGATCTTTCTGGTTGAATTCAGGTTATGTTTTAGGGAAGTTGTGTGAATGTTAGATATAAACTAACCCTGCTTTTAGTTGGATGAATTTAAATATAGGTAGCTGAATGACAATACCGAATCTAAATTTTTTTTTAATTTTTTAATTTTTTTTTTTATTTTGACATTATTGACGGAATATTTAGGTCATCATATGTATGATAATACTGCCGTGTCATTACGAACGTGAAGTCCCTCGGTTAGCTGGTGATGGATGGGAAGATAGGGCAAAATAAGGTTACAAGCAGTATATGATGAGATGACCCATAGATGTGAATTAAATAACCTAACCAGTCTAGTAGGACTGATGCCGAATACATATGATGAATATTAGTATCCTTTACCTCAAACACAACTAACTTACATTAATTAACTAACAAACTCTAATCTAGAGTGTGAATTTAATTGAGACTAACATTCTAATATATTTAAGTAGTTAGAAAATGACTTTGCTGTGGTTCGCCCTAGTCGTTTCTGTGACTAACATCCTTTCCTAACTAACCTTATCTGTTAAGGATGCAGGCAGGGCCTGGGCCCGCATGATGCTGTAATATTATTCGCATTCAGATATAATTTGTTATTTGATTGTTGATATTTCAGGATTATGGTAACGTACCTAGGATCGCCGTTATGGCTGGCCTGTACGCCTCTATCATATAATCATATCATATCATATCATTTTGAAACAACCCAGTATTATAGAGCTTAACAATTGTGCCTCCCTTCTAAAATAAAACATCCATCAATAAAACCCAATTTAAATAATTTCGACCAAATAATTTATTATCTACCCGACCTGCACAACAAAGCTCAGCACCGTAGAGCTTTTCTGTTTGAAAATTAAACATGATTTCACCTCCAACTGATTTCTAATTGTTTAAATTAAAGCTGTATACTAAAATACAATATAAAACGTGTTCAATAAATTATTGTATTTTCGGTAGCAACGCAGCACCACCAACAGCAACAACAACAGATATTACTTTAAATTAAATGGAAACCCTATAAGAATGGAATTGTGAAAATTAATTTTCATTTCAATCTATATTTTGTGTTTGTATGCTTGTGTGTATTTATATACACCTCGGGTTTTCAGTTTGTGAAATATGTATATAAATTTCATTTCTAATTAAGATCCAACTGTGAAAAATGGAAATGGCTTTTGTGTATATGTATGTATATACAGTAGAAAATTTGTACTTTTGAGTTTATGAATATTTACATACCAAACCAATATTTACGAACGTGAGAACTTCAGCTGCGTGGATACGTATAAAATTAGCTCTGCACACCCAGTTTCTGATTATTTTAGATATACCACACCCAATCACCCCACACATTTTATACATATTTTGGTTTCTAACGGTATAAAATTAAAACTCACATTTCGTCTAATAATGTACGAGTATTAAGATGAAAAACAAAATAGAATATTTTAATCGGAAAATGTGGTTCATGAATTATTTAAAATAACAACCATTCAAGAGAATAATGACATTAAATTAAGTTGATTGAGTTAATCACAAGTCTTATATTCCATTATATGATTTACTTCCTTCCTTTTCCGCATGAAGATCAGCCACAAATGATAACACACGTCTACTTATTCATTAGCTAATAAGTGAATTGGTAAAATATTTAACATAATGTATATGGTATTAGGAAAAAATCCATTTTCCTTATGGTTAATCTTTTACGTATCTTTTCCTAAATGTATGGCGTACACCTAACATACGAACAGATAAGATTTTGAAACAAAAATAGCAAGATAAAAAAATTTGCGGAGAAGTATATTGAAATATTTACTTTCATGTTGGAAAATTAAAAAAATATATTTTACTGCTGATGAATACGGTAAGCTTGTTTTAATTAATTGGGTTACATATGTGAAGTATATATGTACGAGTATATATTTAATATGTAACGTCATGTAAATTTTACTTTAGTACACTGAGCTAAAAATAATGAAGTAAGGTGGAATGGTTAAAATGGTGACTATAAAAAGGAAATCGCACATTTTATCTACTCGTATAAAATGAAATTTAGATTTTCAGACCAATTTTCAAAGTCTCAATTAATTGGTTGGTATAATATCAAAGAAACCGAATTTGAAGTGAAATGAATGTAAGACGAAATTTATGATTCAACCTAAGTCTAAAAGTAAATTTTATTTTGAAGTATGCTCGTCTTCATCTTCAAAGCTGTTTCATTCGATAATATTTTTATTTGTAAAATGGAACCCAAATTCCATGAATTGTATAATTATTTATATAATATCAAAATGAAAATAGTTTTACTTAAATATTAGTTATATCAATAGAAATTTTCCTTAATGTATTTTGTTACCAATTCCACGAAAAACTAATCAAAACTGATATAGCAAACGCAAACCATTCCTAAATATTTGAATTCCTTGAATTCGGAAAACCTCAAAATATAATGTTTTAGGATGTTTACTCTTATTAACTAGGAAAGTTAATACAAAAATTTGTTATTTACAAAATATTGGTATTCTTAAAAATTTTTAAATGATGGTTTAACATTTAAATGATAGTTTAACTTTAAAAACATCCACAAGTAAATTTTTAAATACAAGGTGTAAAAAATTGTAAGAATTTAGAGAATATTATTAATAGGCAAAAAAATCGATTTGATACAAGATGGCACAAAAGTAATCACCAAATGATCAATTAGGACTATGCAATTCGCTTGCAATTTGTTGTACAATATTTTTTATTAAGGCTGTATTGTACTCAAATTGAGAAAAACGATGTGTACAAAAATCGATTTTTAAGCAAAAAAATTACCAATTGACCTGATTTGTTCTTTAGGATGAAGTTAGGATATTTGAGGGATTAGTGCATGATCATCCAAATAAAATGTTTAGTTTGTCTATGGTTAGGTTTCAAAGTTTATCGTTTTTTTGAAACGCACAAATCAATACAGCGAAAAAATGTTGCATCAAGCTGTTGAGAAACATAAAATCGCAGTATTAATACATGATTATCAAGGTTAGTCTTGAAATGATGTAAAAAATGTAAAATTTAGATTAAAAATTTACATTTCTATCGATTGACGAAACGATTTTATTTGTTTTACCCCGCAATGTCGACTATTTTTGGTAATTTTTACTGTCCCTAGATGGCAAATCACGAAACCAAAAGTGTGTCCAAGATAATTGGTTATTAATTTATTTAATTATGCAAGGTTTAGATCAGCAATAATGAAACATAAAATATTTATTAATTAATTTTATACATATAAACAATATCAGTAAAGTTTAGTAAGCAAATTATACAACATTTTGGTACTCAATTTTATTAAAGAAACACACCAGTTGCATACATTTTGGGGCATTTAAATATCGATAAAAAAAAGAAATTTGTTTTCTCAGTATCATAACGGCCTTAGTGGAAAACTTAGCCTACTTGGTCAAGAAGGCTTATTAATACACTTTGCATGATTAAATAAATAAGATAGATCCAAGTAGGCTACATTTTTAAAAAAAACATTGCAAATAATTTTGCATGCTAATCGCATTGCGTAAACCGCCTTAAGACTTTTACAGAATTTTGTTTTTTTGAGTACTTATGCTAATATTGTAGTCAAACAATTCAATATTTTAATGTTTTCCGTAGTCTAGTCAGTTCTATGATGCAAGATCTTAAAAGCAGGAACAGTTTTTAATGCAGGTTCACGACCAAATCTTTATTGTTGATCTAAGTAAGGGGCAAATTTTAAATATCTACAAATGACCCCTCATAGCAAATCGGACAAATTTACATTGAACTACATTAATTCAGTTAATGTAAAGCTGATAGTTCGGTGACCATACTTGGCTAGCATATTTAAGCAGAGGCCAAACAAATACATTTCTCTTAGCATCACCAAAATTCTAAGATTTTTTTATGGAACCTTTTCAATATGGAGTTCCTTCTACCTTCACATTTCAAAACTTGAACGCAAGGTTTCATATGGTAATGAAGCATACTTTTATATATGTTACGGTTAAAGAGCGAAGTCGTTAAATCGTTAAATGAATAGAAATTGGTTGCAAATGGAGTGTATTGCCGCGAGTCTGTGGCAGTTATATTTGACTACAAATTTGACTTGAAAAGTTATTATTGTAAAAATTATGCTTTAGATTTGATGGTTAACAAGTAGTTAGTTGACTATACTGGAAACTTTATTTTAATTGAATTAAGTACTTCCTGTGCGTCGATTCGGCCCGAAGGAGATTAACAATAGAAGTGCCTTTGTTCTAGCGTTGTTATTTTTTAAAGGCTTACATCCTGTTAGACATGGTGGTTGTTGCTATATATTTACGTGGTACGGTAGATCATGGTTATATACCCATCCGGCTTTCCAGGTCCCGTAGTGTATAAAGTTCTTTCTTTTTCAATACTTTTGAAATGTGCTTCGTAGAACGGACAACACACATTTACAGCATTTTACAGCTGAGATCGAACGTAAGTACAATACAGGATCTTAATTATCTTCAAATCAAAAATGTCACCCACCAGCGAAAGTAACACCCTAGGTTTTTAGTTTCAAGTACTATTGATAGTCAAATGGTAGAGATTTGCACTCTCCAACAAAGACAACCGAATACATCTATAAAATAACTCAAAAGTGACTTTACAAAAACGACTATAACTAAGAAACTATTCAACCAAATGTCATAAACATTTAACTGCTTTCGTTTGGAACATACTTCACGTGAAATAAAAGAAGTTGTTATTAGTGACAAATAGATGGCGTTAATCTAAACATTTATTAATCCACCCATCGTATTGTGAGATATTTATCAGAGTTTTCTCGTGTTTTACATATTTTTTGTAAAGTACACAAACTTTTACGTAAAATACGAGAGAGTTCACGAGGATGCCGAGAATCATTTTTTAATCATATCTATTTTTTTTAATTAATAACTTAGTAATTAATGACTTAATGAAATCCGTACATTACCCATGTGATTCGAGAAATTCTTAATAAATAATTCACTAAAAGTTCGTTTCAAATATTTTAACTTTGTAATTATATGTGTTTTATGATTAAAAGAATTGTTCAAGAAATATTTAATACAATCACTTAAACGATGGTTTAATCCTTGCGTTTTATTTTTATAATTATAATTTTAACAATTGGCACTATATGGTTGTTTATACACAAAAACCAAAACAAGAATGAATGAACAATTTTCTAATTATGTTACAATAACAAAATTCGTTAATTTAAAATATTAGTAACTATAAACGACAAAATTATCATTTTGAGCAAAAAAGCTATTATTTAGTACAATAGTAATAGTACAAATATGCATTTACTCGTACCACAGATGGCAGAGTTATTTAAATAATTATTATTGTCAAAAAAAATCGCGTACTATTTATGAATGAAATCTAACTGTCATTTTTGTGTAAATAATAATTTTGACAAAATGCTATTCCTGGGTAAGTTTTCTTCTTTAAAAATATAATATTAAATTAATTAATTACAATAATTTTAGGAAAGCATAATTGGTCTAATTAATATCAGCATAATAACAGATAAGTATAATTTATGTATGTATTTATGTTAATTATTTAAGTTAATAATAATTACGTTACAGGTTAGGACAACCGGTGCCAATGAAGTTATACAAGTAAGCAATTGCAATCGTATTATTTATTTGACCTTGTATAATAATATTTTTCTATTTTAGGATTCCAAACAATATGCTTAGGTGACCCTAGTCGTTGCAAGGTCTGCTTACTATAACCTACCAAACCTGTAAATTTTTTAAAATCAATATAATATTTATGTGTACTTGAAAAGGTAATATCCAGAAGATGCCACAAACTACTGATGCTTTACCTGAAAATATATAAGTAAAACAAAATTTAATAATTGATTTATTGTTTATTACAAACTGCTATAAAACAGTTAAATTTATTGTAAAATAAAAAATATTAATTATAATATTTTTTGTAAATGCAAATAATAAATGTCTCGGCTCGAAATTAAAGTAAAGTTTGGTTTAATTGTAAAATTTTCAATACGATTTTTCCCAAAAAATGATTTAATGGAATTGTGCCAGCTACGTTGCACTCTGGATTAATACATTTTTCAGATAAATAAAAAAATATATTTTAAAATTATAACAACCTATAGCGGTTGGTTCAAGGCGAATCCAATCAAAAGTGTAACCACAGTGAATACAGCGGGCATGTAACGAAATCCCGGTTTGTCAAAATTCCGGTTTTCGAAATCCCGATATTTAGGAAATCACGGTATGAATTTTTAAAATTTGACATGTGGTAAAATGGGACTCTGAAATGATTTTTTGAGAAAATTCAAAAATGAGTTTACGATACAGTTCTAGAAAATGGCTATTAGGGATGAAATTTGGCCATTTCTTAACAGATTTTGTTGAAATTTGATACGTGCGATGGAAATGGGATTCTAAACTGATTTTTCGATAAAGCGGTCAATAGAGATGGAACTAGGACATTTCTAAACCGATTTTGTTGAAATTCTACACGTGCGATGGAAATGGATTTCAAAAATGATTTTTTGATAAAGTTCTGAAATATGGCCATCGCTATGGATCTAGGCCATTTTTTAACCGATTTAGTTGAAATTTAGTGAAATAGTTTTTCTGGGATCGATATAAAATATTTCATTTCAAAATGTTGCATTAACAAAATATTGCTTTAAATATAATATAATATAAAATTTTAAAATATTAAGTCAAAATTCGACCATAAATTCGATTAAAAGAAAGTCGATGTTTTTCTTTCGTTAGTTATATATAGTTTTTTGTCGATAAAATTTTTTTCGACATTTTTATTTTAGATCAATAATTTTTCGGTATTTATCATTCGATAATTTTGTTTCGATGTTTTCGGTCAAATGACCTTAATCCTCCTTTAACACTTTTGTCCCTTCGACACATTCGGCACTTCGCTACATTAGATGCTTCGATCTTTCCTACATCCGGGTCTTGGACACATTCAGCCCTTTGAAATTCGGCCATTCGTACCCATTCCCTGGTAGTCTTACTAGGGAGCAAAGCGACGGGAGCACAGCGACCCGGCTGATATTACCCGATTCTAAACTCCCGCTCCTATCGATTTTTCAATTCCTATAAATTGAATTTTTTTTTCTAATTAGGGAGCAAAGCGACGGAAGCACAGCGACCCGGCTGATATTACCCGATGCTATACTCGCGCTCCTATCGATTTTTAAATTCCTATAAACTAAAGTTTTTTTCTCATTAGGGATTGAAGCTACGGAAGCGCCGCGACCCGACTTATATATCCCGATCCTTTACTTTTTTACTGTGTACGGGTTTTACCGTTTTAGTTTTTTTATAGTGGTTTTTTATTTTTCAAGAAATTAGAATTGCAATTTCAATTTTCGAAAACCATCAAATACTAGGAATTCGATTAATTCTAGAGCGGATGTCAATATATGGCAATATTGTAATTTTTGTAATTTTACAAAAAAATGGGAGTTCAGTTTTTTCGATTCCGACTCCGATAAAATAGCATCGACTCTACGAAACCGATTAATAAAAAATATTTTTTTTCAAAATCAAGACTTTCGAACTAAAAGACAAGACAACCGGGATTTTGAAACAAGAGATTTTAAAAACCGGGATTTTGAAAACCGGAATTTCGTAGTACTTCCGAATACAGCATACCAACCGCAGAATCAAAATAAACAAATCAACATGGTATAGTGAATTTCATATTGAAGAGTATGAACATACAAAACGATATTAAAACATAAATCAGTTCATTTTCCACTCGACAAAATAACCAGTTGCGCTACGTTCACCAAAAAAAGTTAGACTTGCACCCGCACCTCAGGATGTCAGTTGTCGTCGTCTAATAATTCATAAATTATAATAAACATTTTACCGAAATAAACTAATGTGTAATTATTAAGATAGTACAAAATTTCGTTTGCCATAGTGGTGACTCCAACAAAAAAAAAACACCCAACCACGTGTGAGTTAAAAATACGGGTTTCTTAATTTATTGTGCGCGATTATTAAGTATGTCCAAAATAATAGTGCTTATTTTTCGAAAAGTAATAATTTTTCGTTTTGCGCTACAGACAACTTAAATTTATATAGCATATTTTAACACGATAGCATCATCTTAGAATAAAATTTGCCAATTTTGATGAGTGATTGGCGCCATTATCAACAAAATTTGAAAGCACACAAAATTTTATGGGCTACAAACAAAAAGAAAACACGAAGATACAATCACGAGTGAATCAGACACACAACCATATTCACATTTCATAACGATACAGTTGACATAATTTCCAAGAGCGAAACAAATCTTAATACACGTATTGTTCTGTATCACCAAAATTAGAAAATACACAGAGTGCTGCACCTACAATAACAGCAGCGATGACACAACAGCAGTAACAACGTGCTTCTAAACGGAAACTCTTTTTGTGAGGCTTATATTGTGTACCACCGGCGATTCGATTGTTTCGCATCGAATAAATTAACTAGGAAATGCCGTGAGATATCGCGCGGGTTACCGGAAAAGAGATCTTACGATCGCGATTACAGACGCGTCGCAAATTGGAGAAAAAAGTTATTTAGAA